>JAQZBX010004675.1:0-59235 GCA_029593785.1 Cabassous unicinctus | reverse complement strand
TTTTTTTTTTTTTTTTCATTTTAATCTAATAACCTGCCACTTTACTGAACTCATTTATAAGCTCCAGAAACTTTGTTGTAGGTTTCTCAGGACTTTCAAGGTATAAGATCATGTCATTTGCAAATAGAGAAATTTTTACTTCTTCCTTTCCAGTTTGGATCCTGTTTATAACTTTTTCCTCCTAAGGGCTTCAGCTAGTACTTCTAAAACAAAGTTAAATAAGAGTGGTGAAAGTGGACATCCTTGTTTTTTTTCCAGATCTTCGAGGGAAAGTTTTGGGATTTCATCATTGAATATGATGTTAGCTGTGGGTTTTCACATATACCTTGTATCATGTTGAGAAAGTTTCCTTCTATTCCTATCTTTTGTAGTGTTTTTACCAGGAAAGTTTGCTGTATTTTGTTGAATGCTTTTTCTGCCTCTCTAAATATGATCACATATTTTTTTTCTTTCAATCTATTTATGTGGTGTATTACATTGATTGATTTTCTTATGTTGAAGCATCCTTGTATACCAGGGATGAAACCCACTTGATCATGTTGTATAATTTATTTGATGTGTTGTTGAATAACATTAGAAAGTATCTTGTTGAGGATTTTAGCCTCTAATTTCATTAGAAAGATTGGTCTATAGTTTTCCTTTCTCATGGCATCTTTGTTTGGATTTGCTCTTAGGGTGATATTGGTATCATAGAATTAGTTAGGCAATGTTCCCTCTACTTATATTTTCTGGAAGAGTTTAAATAGGATTCATGTTAGTTCTTTCTGGAATGTTTGGTAGAATTCACCTGTGATGCTGTCTGATCTTGGGCTCTTCTTAGTTGGGAGTTTTTTGATGACTAATTAAATCTCATTACTTGTGATTGGTCTGTTGAATTAATCAATTTCTTCTTTTATCAATGTAAGCTGCTTGTGTTTTTCTAGGAATTTGTCTATTTCCTCTAAATTATCCATCATGATGGCATACAATTTTTCAATGTATCATCTTATGATGCTTTTTATTTTTGTGGGATCAGTGGTTTCTTATTTTATGTATTTGCATCTTCTCTCTTTTTTTCTTTGTTAGTCTAGCTAAGGGTTTGTTAATTTCACTAATCCCAAAGAACCGGCTTTTGGTTTTGTTAATTTTTTCTAGTGCTTTCTTACTTTCAATTTGATTGTCTAAGAGTGTGTTGTTTAACTGCCAAGTCTTTGTGCCTAATCTGCTTCTCTGCCCCTTACTGATTTCTTGTTTCATTCCATTGTGGTCAGAGAAATTACTTTGTATAATTTCAATCTTTCTGAATTCATTGATAGTTGTTCTGTGGCCTAGTATGTGGTCTATCCTGGAGAATGATCCATGTGCACGAACAAAGAATGTAATTAGTTGTAATTTTCTGTGTATGTCTATTAGGTCCAGTTCCTCTGATTTATTATTCTGTCTTTGTTTCTTTATTCATTCTCTGTTGAGATGTTCTTTCTAATGTGATAATGGTGCATTAAAGTCTCCCACTACAATTGTGGAAGCATCTATTTCTGCATTTAGTTTTTCCAATGTTTGCCTCATATACTTTGTGTCACCCTGGTTAGGTGCATAAATGTTTATATTCTTTTTTCTTGATAGATCCCCGCATTTATTAATATATAGTATCCTTCTTTGTCTCTTAGAGCAGTTTTGCATTTAAAGTCTATTTTAACTGATAATAGTGTAGCTCTTTTGGCTATTGTTTGCATGTAAAATTTGTTTTCCAACCATTTACTTTCAGCATCCTTGCATCTCCAGGTCAGAGGTGAGTTTCTTGTAGACAGCATATAGATGGGTCATATTTCTTTATCCATTCTGCCAATCTGCATCTCTTGATTGGAGAGTTTAAGCCATTAGCATTCAATGTTATTACTGTCAAGGAATTTACTTACATTAGCCATATTTTCTTTATGTTTATGTATGCCATATGTTGTTTTTATTTCTCTTTTTATTTTTTAGTTATTCTTACACTCTCGTCCAACTCTCTCTTTCCTGTTTTTTCCTTTCAGCCTGCAGAACTCCCTTTAGTAATCTTGAAAGGCAGCTTTCTTATTGACAAACTCTCTTAAATTTTGTTTGTGAATATTTTGAATTCTTCCTCATTTTTAATGCCAGCTTTGCTGGATAGAGAATTCTTGGCTGGAATTGTTTTTTCTTTTAGCACTTTATATCATACCAATGCTTTTTTGCTTACATGGTTTCAGATGAGAAATCAGCATTTAATCTTATCGAGCTTTCCTTGTACATGATGGTTCTCTTTCCCTTTCTGCTTTCAGTATTCTCTCTTCTTCTTGAGCATTGAATAATTTGACAAGTATATGCCTTGGGGTAGGCATCTTAGGATTTTTACTGTTTGGGGTGTGCAACATTTCTTGGACAAGTATGTCCATGTCCCTCAGTAGAGTTGGGAAACTGTTAGCCATTATTTCCTCTAACACTCCTTCTTCCTTTCCCTTCTCTTCTCTTTCTTGGATTCCTATAATGCATATGTTTGGACATTTAATGTTGTCATTCAAGTCCCTATGTGCCTGCTGGGTTTTTCCTATCTTTTTTATTTATATGTTCTTCTAATTTTCTGTTTCCACCTGTACTGTCTTCCACATTGCTGATTCTTTCCTCTGCCTGTTCAAATCTGCTGTTATGTGCTTCCTGTCTATTTTTGATTTCTTGCATTGTGCCATTCATCACCATCATATCCGTTGTCTTTTTATGTATGTTTATAATTTCTTCAGTATGTTCTCCCAATTTCTTCTAACATCCTTAATTTCTTCCTTCATTTCATTAATTTGATTCATGATATTTGTTTGAACATCTCTGATTAGTTGTTCCATGTTTTGCATCTCCTCTTGGTTTTGAGTTTGTTCATTTGACTGGGCTGTGTCTTCTTGTTTCTTAGTAAGGCTAGTCATTTTTTGTTGGTGTCTGGTCATCTGTTTATCTTGATGGGTTTATTTAGTTGGTTAGCTTGTATTTCTACTCAAGGGTTCCATTTGTTTTTGTTTTTGTATGTGTGTGGTAAGGATTCACTTTGACAATTTTCCTCTCATTCTGTTTCCTTGATGTAGTTTGTGTTCTCTTGAAACAAACAAAAAAAAGTGTCCAGAGAAAAGGAAAGAGATAAGAGAAAAAGAATAATGGTCATAAAAACAAAAAGGTAGAAGAAGAGCCATACAATACCTAGGATTATAAATATTTAACATGAGTAATAAATAATAGGTAGTTCAGAAGAATGAGAATAAAAAAGTGGAATAGAAAAAAATGAAATGAGAAACAAAATAGAGAAAAATATATAGAATGAATTAAATGGCTGGAATGATGAGAAGAAAGGAAAAGAAAAAAGAAAAGACAAAAAAGAAAGAGTATAAAAGGAAAGAAAATAGAGAAAAAAATGTGAGACAGAGAGAAATAAAAAAAAATTTGAAGACCAAACAAAAAGAGATGGAATGAATGAAAAACAATAGGAAACAGAAGATGGAAAAATGAAGGAAAGAAAAGAAATAACATAGGTAGAAAAAATCATTTAAAAAGGGGGTGAAACAAAGAATGGGGAAACACAAAAAATAAGAAACAACCAGCAGCAACAACAACAGAAAAACTGCAATGAAAAACATCCTTCCCTCCTAGGACCCTAAGGAACATCTCAGACTGCCAGTGTTCATCAATCAGTCACCCTGCAGCCTGTCCTCTGCAGGTGGTTGCACTGGGTTTTAGCAATTAAAAGTAAAATAATAATAAAGGAATCTTTTTTTTTTAAATAACAGATCCAAGAAAGCCTAAAACCAAAATAATGTCTATATATTCCCTGTCATAAGGTATCAGCAGGATGCCTGATAACTACGTGGATCACTCTCTTGATTGACCAGGGAATTGAACCAGAGGTCTCATATATGCAAGGTGGGGATTTCTCCATTGAGCTAAATTGTCTCTTTAGATTAGTTTTCAGAGCGCTCTTTGCCCCATTTTTCTCAGGTGTTTTGGACTTCTACAGCTTGCTAGAGTCTTTCTGATTAGGCACCTCTCCTCTCCCCCTCTCTAATCTAAATGCTTTCTCTCCCTGGGTGGCTGAGCATGACAGCCTGCCTGAAAAGGTACCCCTTCCCCTCTCCCTGGTGGGTCAGGGTCCCTATTGAGATTCAAAGGGGACTCAGCTGGCCAAACACTCCACAAAAAAACCACTCTCCACCCTCTGCCAGACCCCTTTTCCTCTCAGGGAATTCCCCCTCCAAGTCTGTTGGCAGCAATTAGCTAGATGTACCAAGGCTACTTGCCCTGAGGGTGGGTATATGTGCCTTTTCCAGCCTGGAACAGGCCACTCATGGTTTTCCTTTGGTTTCTTTATCTTTCCAGTACCCTCCTAGATGACTCAAAGCACCTTCCCATTCTGTATATATCCAAAGCAGTTCCTTTGGATAGTCCTTGCTTTCTCTCTGTTTTTTTTGTGACAGGGTCAGACCCTGCCTATCTACTTTGTTGCCATTTTCCTGGAAGTCCCTTGAAATTTATTTTTAAAGTATAAATAGTGCATTATAAAACATGTTTATTTTTTAAAAATATTAGTAATTATAAATATATATATGCATAGGTGTATATAAGACAATTATATTTGGTAAAAGAATGTATATGCTTTATGAAATATTTGTTAGAATCTGCACTTATATTTATAAAATTAAAACTATGTAAGTTTAGATAAAATAATAAATCAACATTATTTTATTATTTATTCATAACAGGATCCTGTGGTAGGCAATGGTTCCTTAGACTTTACAAAAAAAACATAAGCAAAAAATTATAGATAAAAGAGACTTCCTCAAATTCCAAAATTTGTGCTTTAAAGGACTTTGTCAATAAAGTGAAAAGCAGCCTACTTAATGGGAGAAATGATTAGGAAGCTGCATATTTGATAAGGGTTTAATATCCAGAAAATATGAAGAAATCCTATAATTCAACAATATAAAGAAAACAGTCAAATTTAAAAAGGGGCAAAAGACTTGAATAGACTTTTTTTTTAAAAAGAGAATATACAAATGAGCTAAAAAGCACATGAAAAAATGCTTAACATCACTAATTATTAGGGAAATGCAAATCACAACCACAATGAGATATCATTTCACACCTACTAGAATGGCCACTATTGAAAAAAAAAGAAAACTCCCAGTGTAGGAGAGGATGTGGAGAAACAGGAACACTCATTCTTTGCTAGTAAGAAGGTAAAAGGGTGCAGCTGCTATGGAAGACAGTTTGTTGGTTCCTCAGGAAGCTAGGAATAGAATTGCCATATGATCTGGCAAGCCTACTACATGGTATATTCACAGAAGAACTGAAAGTAGGGATGTGAACAAATATTTGTACACTGATTTTAATAATGAAATTATTCGCAACTGTCAAAATATGGAAACAAGCCAGGTGTCCATCAACCAGTGAATGGATAATGAAAATGTGGTATATATGTAAGATGTAATATTATTTAGCTGTAAGAAGGAATGAAGTCCTGATGCATAAGACAACATGGATCAACTTTGAGGACATTATGTTGAGTGAAATAAACCAGACACAGAAGGACAGATATTGTATGATCTCACTAATATGAACTAATTATAAGCAAACTCATAAAGATTGAATTTAGAATATAGGTTACCATGAGAGTGAATGAGGTAGAGAATTAGGAGCTGATGCTTAATTTGTACAGAATTTCTACTTAGGTTGATTGTAAATGTTTGGAAATGGGTAGAGCTGATGGTAGAACATTTTTGTGAGTTTAATTAACAGTGTTAAATTTTGTGTGAATGTGGTTCACACAAAACCAGTTTAGGGTCATGTTTGTCACTAGAAGGAAAGCTGGAGAATACAACATGGGACTTTATAACACAATGAACCCTGTTGTGGATGATGACTGTGGTTAATAGTACAAATATAAGTATGTTCTTTATAAACCTGTAATAATTGTGTATCACTGTTGCAAGGTGTTAATAAAAGGGTGATATATGAGGAAAAAACACACCTAATGCAAACTACAGACTCTAGTAAACAGTAAGGTTTCAGTATTCTTTCATCAACTGTCACAATTTCCAAACCAATACTAAGTGTCAACAATAGGGGGGTATAAAGGAGTAATTTAGCTGTAATGAAATGTTCTAAAATATATTGTGATGATGAATTCACAACTCTGTGATTATACTGAAGCCATTGAAAACACTTTAGAAGGATTGTATAGAGTGTGAATAAATCTCAGTAAAACTGCATTTAAAAACAAATATAAACATAAAAACATTGATACAGGGAAAACTATGTCACACATTCTTACCCTAAATCCTCATCTATAGTCAATTTCCCTGTTACTGTGGAAAGATCAGAAACTCTAACCATGCACTATGATGCTTTGGGGCAAAGTTCTATTCACATTTAACCATAGTACTTTCTCTATATGTGATTTGGTGGTTATGCTTGCCTTTATTTGTTTTTCTCTATGATAATTTAAAAGATTTGTCATCTTTTTTTAGCTCCTTACAACTTTTTTACTCTTTCATGAAATAGGTTTTAACTTCTATTTCTTTGCATATTAATTTTATGATTTAGGCTATGGAGATAGCTATGTTTGCTTTATTATAAAATATGAACAAATGCCTACATGTTTCCTCCTGGTTGTTTTCAAATCTCCTTCTCTGTTTCACTGCTGGAAAGTTTTTTTTATTGTCTCAATTTGAAATCATGATACTTTTGAAAATAAACACATCTCCCCAAGATATTGTGTATTGTGTTGCTTAGGGTAATGTCTCAACTCAGCCAGGTAATGCTGACCAGTTGTTTGGTCAAAGAAGCACTGGGATAATTGTAATACAAGGACATTTATAATATCTCATACTATTTACAGATATCTCCTGTTGGTTCTGTTTCCCTAGAGAACCCTGACTAATACTGTTATGCAAAATAGGCTTCATATTTCTGCCACACTAAAGAATTAGAGAATTGAAATGCCAGCTCCAAACAGCACCAGGCAACCAGGCTTCTTTAATTTTCTCTTCAGCATCCTATGTACATGACTGATTCCCCAAGTATAGAAAAGAGCACAGCAGTGCCAATCATTGCATCATGGTCCAGACACCTGAAAGACAGAAGACAGAAGAGTGTGAACTGAGTAGAAACCCTTGTGAGAATTTTCCCTGAAGTCAGCTCCAAAAAATTCCACTTTATATTTTAAAAAGTCACATTAAATGGCTATCCCCACTCTTATCCCCTCCTTCTAGGAAGGTCTGAAAACATTGTTTTGATTTGTCACAACTCTTAGGAAGGCAACTAGCAGTGCCAGGCACTGCATATGTTATTAGTTCTTATTTTCATTAATGCAACTCATGAAACAGTATGCTTTTATAAAACTTAGGTATCCTTAAAGTATTTGTATTGATAATTACACTGAAGTATTTGAACATATGAGGCTTACTTAAAATCTTCTCAAGCTCTGAACTTTCATTTTTTGTTTTGATAAATTACTGATTATCTGCCAATATTTATTCTCCTTTTCTGTTTGGAGGGAGTGGGGACCAACCATTCAAATGCAGTCAGCCTACATACTTTCCAGGCTAGTGAACACAATTTCCATCATGCCTTATAGCTAAGTGGAGCAATATGATCATTTTCAGGCTAATGATTTTTAAGTGGATGTGATGTATGATCCGGGTCATAATCATGTATGGAAGTGATTGACCTCTACATTCTTGTCTTTAGGAGGTACCTGGATTGAACCCAGGACCTTGTACATGTACCTGCACAAGGTCCCTGGCTTGATCCTGGCTCCTCCCTGAGTAAGTGATAGAATGTTATCAAGCATCCAGTGAAACTTTATGACAGGGAACATATTGATATCTTCTTTGTATTAGCTTTTTTTGGATCTCTTACTTTTTAGAAAAAAGAGGTTCCTTTTTTACTTTCCTTATTTTATTCACTAACACCTGGCTTAAAACATGCAGAGGACAGGTTGCAGGATGACTGATTATGGAATAGCAACAGCCTGAGAAGATCACTATTGGTCCAAGAGGAAAGGCTGTTTTTCTGTGTTTATCTTGGCTTTTTTATCCTTTTCCTACCTTCTTCCTTTTTTTTCTTTTTCTTTTCTTTAAAAAAAAAATGAGTAGCTGCTGTCTTGATTCCTTGTTGTTGTAGTCCCCCTTCCTTTGTTTCTCTGTCAGATTTTTCTGTCTTTCTTTTGTTCCCCAATTTTCTCCACCTACACTATATCTTTAACATCCTTCATCCTTATATTTTACGTTTTCTGTTGTTGTTCTTCAATTCTACCTCTTTGGGTTTAGCCTTCAATTTTTTTGTACTCATTCTCTCTCTCCCTTCCTTTCTATGTGTTTTATTTTCTCATTTTTTCCATTATTTTTTCATTTATTTCCTTCTCTCTTCTACTTTATCTCTCTCCTTCTTCTCATCATTCTGGACTTTTAATTCTTTCTATATTTTTCTTCATTCTGTTTCCTGTTTCATTGTTTCTATTACACTTTTCTAATCTTATTCTTCTGTACTTCTTATTCAAGTCGGGTATTCAATTGCCTACATCTTGTACAGTCAGTCCTTCTTCTACCTTTTACTATTATCAGTACTTTACTCATTATCTTTTCCTATTTCTCTGGTTCTAACATTGTTTTTCAAGGGAATATAAACAGCTAGGAATAAAAATAAGAGGAACAGAGCTTCAGAAGTGAAGCTGTACCACACTGAAAAACAGCAAAATAAAACCAAAGAGCAGAGAGAGAAGTATAATGAACTAAATAAACACACCAAGATAAACAGATGACTAGATACCAACAAAAAAATATAAGCCACAATAAGAAACAGGAAGACATGGCCCAGTCCAATGAACAAACAAAAAAACCAAGAGGAGATGCAGAAAATGGAACAGCTAATCAGAGCTACCTAAACAAATATTATGAATCAACTCAATGAAGTGAAGAAGAGATTAAGGATATTAAGAAGACACTGGGAGAACATGTTGAAGAAATTGTAAACATACATAAAAAAGAAAATAGATATGATGGTGATGAATGGCACAATACAAGAAATCAAAAATACAATGAAAGCACACAACAGTAGATTTGAACAGGCAGAGGAAAGCTCAGTGAAATGGAAGACAGTACATCTGAAATCAAACAGATAATAAAAACAGGTCAAAAAATAGAAAAACTCCAGCAGGACCTCAGGGGCTTGAATGACAACATGAAAAACACAAACACGTGCGTTGTAGGCATCCCAGTGGGAGAAGAGAAGGGAAAGGGGACAGCAAGAATTTTGGAGGAAATAATGGCTGAAAACTTCTCAACCTTATTGAAGGAGGTGAATGTACAATCCAAGAAGTGCAGCACACCTCAAACAGTATAAATCCCAACAGGCCTACTCCAAGACACATATTTGTCAAATTGTCCAATGCTCAAGACAAATAGAAAATACTTAAAGCTGCAAGAGAAAAGAGAAACATCATATACAAGGGAAGCTCATTAAGATTAATTGCTGATTTCTCATCTGAAACAATGGAGGCAAGAAGGCTGTAGTATGACATACTTAAGATCCTAAAGGAAAAAAATCTTCCAACCATGAATTCTCTACCCAGCAAAACTGGCATTTAAAAATGAGAAAGGCTACAAAATATTCACAAAAGGAATCTAAGAGAGTATTTTAATAAGAAACCTGTACATCAAGAAATTCTTAAGGGAGTTCTGCAGGTTGAAAAGAAAAAACAGGAGAGAGAGAGTTGGAGGAAAGTGTAAGAGTAACAAAAAGAAAAAAAAGAGTAAAAAAAAAAACAGTATATGACATAAATAAACCCAAAGAAAATTTGGCTAATGTAAGTAATTCCATGACAATAATAACACAGAATGTTAATGGACTAAACTCACCAGTAAAGACAAACAGATTGGCGGAATGGATAAGGAAATATGAATCATCTATATGCTGTCTATGAGAAACCCATCTTAGATCCAGAGATGCAAGAAGGCTGAAAGTGAATCATTGGAAAACAATTTTATAAGCAAATAATAACCAAAAAAAGGGCAAGAATAGATATACTAATATCAGACAAAATAGACTTTAAATGCAAAACTATTGTAAGAGACAAAGATGGACACTATATATTAATTAAAAGGATAACCTTTCAAGAAGAACAAACAATCATAAACATTTATGCACCTAACCAGGGCACCTCAAAATACATGAGGCAAAAACTGGAAAACATAAGTGGAGAAATAGATGCCTTTGCAATTATAGTGGGGGACTTTAAAACACCATTATCACCATTAGAAAGAACATCTTGATAAAGAATCAATGAAGAAACAAAAACTTTGAATAATACATTAGAAGATCTGGGCCTAATAAACATATGCAGAATGCTACACCCAAATGCAGCAGGATAGTCATTCTTCTGAAGTGCACATGGATCACTCTCCAAGGTAGACCATATGCTAGGTAACAAAACAACTCTCAATGAATTCAGGAAGATTGAAATTTTGAAAAGTAATTCCTCTGACCACAATGGAATGAAGCTGGAAATCAGTAAGGGCCCAAAAACTAGAATAGGCACAAATATATGGAACTTAAACAACATACTCTTAGACAAACTGTGGGTCAAGTAGGAAATCACAAAAGAATTCAGTAACTACCTTGAAATGAATGAAAATAACAACATAACACACCAAAACCTATGGGACACAGCAAAAGCAGTACTGAGGGGGAAATTCATAGCCATAAATGCATATATCAAAAAAGAAGAGAGAGCTAAAATTAAATATTTAACTGCACACCTAGAGGAATAAGTAAAAGAACAACAAAATAACCACAAAAGAGTAGAAAGAAGGAAATAACAAAGATTAGAGCAGAACTAAATGAAATAAAATATAAGGAAGCACTAGAAAAAATAAACAAAAAGTGAAATGAAAAGCTGGTTCTTTGAGAAGACCAACAAAATGGACAAACCACTAGGTAAGCTAACAAAGAAAAAGAGAGAAGATGCAAATACATAAAATTAGAAATGAGGAAGGAGGTATCACCGCCTACCCCCAAAATAGAGAGAATCATAAGAGGGTAATTTTAAAAATTATATACCAACATGATAAAAAATTTAGAGGAAATGCACAAATTAATAGAAACACACAAGCAGTCTACATTGATGAAAGAAGAAATTGATGAGCTCAGCAGATCAATCACAAGTAGTGATATAGAATCAGTCATCAAAAGCCTCCCAACTACGAAGAGCCCAGGAACAGACAGCTTCACAGATGAATTTTACCAAACATTCCAGAAAAGACAAACACCAATCCTACTTAACCTCTTCCAAAAAATAGAAGTGGAAGACACATTGCCTAACTCATTCTATGATGCCAACATCACCCTAATACCAAAGCCAAACAAATACACCATAAGAAAGGAAAACTATAGAGTAATCTCCCTAAGGAACCTAGATGCCAAAATCATCAACAAAATAGTTGCTAAACATATTCAACAACACATCAAACTAATTATACACCATGTCCAAATGGGCTTCATCCCCGGTATGAAAGGATGGTTCAATATAAGAAAATCAATCAATGTTATGCACCACTTAAAGAGATTGAAAGAAAAAAAATCACATAATCATCTCTATAGATGCAGGAAAAGCATTTGACAAAATATAGCACCATTTCCTCATAAAAACACTACAAAAGATAGGGATAGAAAGAAACTTTCTCAATGATAAAGGGTATATATGAAAAACACACAGCGAATGTAATATACAACTGTGAAATCCTAAAAGCTTTACCTCTAATATCAGGAACTAGAAAAGGATGCCCACTATCAACGCTTCTTTTTAACATTGTGTTAGTAGTACTTGCTTGGGCACTTAGCCAAGAAAAAGATACAAAAGCATCCAAATTGGAAAAGAAGAAGTAAAAACTTCACTATTAGCAGACAACATGATCCTATACATAGAAGTCCTAAGAAATCTACAATAAAGCTTCTAAAGCTTATAAATGAATTCAGTAAAGTCGCAGGTTATAAGATCAATGCATAAAAATCAATAACATTTCTGTACACCAGTAATGAGCAATCTCAGGAGAAAGTCAGGGAAAAAAATACCATTTACAAAAGCAACTAAAAAAATCAAATACCTAGGAATAAATTTAACTATAAATGTAAATGATTCATATGCATAAAATTACATAACACTGTTAAAGGAAATCAAAGAAGACTTAAGGAGAAGAATATTCCTTGTTCCTGGATAGGAAGACTAAACATCATTAAGGAGTCTATCCTACACAAACTTACATACAGATTTAATGCAATCCCAATAAAAATCAGCACAGCATTTTTTTTACTGAATTGGAAAAACAATGAAATGAGTATAATTAACACTGCTCAGTTATAAATGTGATTGTGGCTGAAAGAGTCTAGGAAAGTAGAAAGGATGCTAGGTGGTAATCTAGGGACTATATAACAGTGATTTTGGTGGTGGTTGAAGAATGTGGTTAAACATATAAATATAAGAATGTTTTTCTATTACAAGATGTTAAGAATATGGTGATAAATGGGAAATTTACAAACCTAACTTGTGGATGATAGTTACCAGTAATAGTGTAATATTTTACAGCAATGTCAAAGAACATACATTAACAATTTTAAGTGTCAAAAATAAGGAGGTATAAAGGGCTATGGGATTGTTCCTGTTGGAGTAATGAAAACATTCTAAAATTAACTGAGGCAATGAAAGCACATCTCTGTGATTAAAATGAGAGCCACTGAGTGTACACTTTGAATGGATTTTACAAATAAGCATGGGACTTTTTAACAGTAATCCTGTGGAACTCTGGTTAACAGAACAAATATGAGAATGCTCTCTCATGAGCTATGACAAATATGTAATACTAAATCAGAGTTTTAATAATAGAGTGGGTTGGGGGAAAATATCCCAAATGTAAGATATGAATTATAGTAATTAGTAATATATTGATGCTTTTTCATAATTTGTAACAAATATTTCACAAAAATGAAAGATGTTGGTGGTAAGGTGATTTATGGGAGCACTATATGATGTCATGCATATTTGTTTTGTAAGTTCACACTTTTACTATACACTTATTGTTTACATAGGTCCATGTATAAATGGTATTCTTCAATTCATTTTTAAATGAAAAAATTTATTAAAGCTAAAACTGTTCATCACATTAAAAGTGATCTAATCTGATAGGAAGCATCTCCCAAAACACAAAGAGAAAGCAAGCACACCATTTCTTAAGGCTGAGTATATTACTACAGGATCAATATCTCACTATATCTTGAGAAAAACATGGATGCCTACATGAAGACACTATAAAGCAACTACCAAATAAAGATATTAGTCAGGGAGTTGGTGCTTGGAGGAATGGGAGGTCAATGAGTTTCCGAATTTTACATTCTGCAGCAAGATGGCAATGTTGAACCTACACAATGTAGAGAAACTACACTTAGGATATTAATACCTGAAGGAGTCTGATATTATTTATGAATTCCAAAAAACAGATATTGATTATGTTTTTAATCTGGTCTGTTCCTCTGGGTGTGATACCCATTGACTGTATTAAATTCAAAGGTTTTAAGTTTACTGAATTAAATCATTTTAGGGTCTTTGACTCAAACACATTAGTAGGGCATGACTCAGCATTGATATCCCAACTTTTCAGTCTATATAAATGTACACTCACAGTAAAAGACACACAGAGAAGAAGATACCGAAAAGAGAGAACTTGGTCATTTCGGTCCTGCCATGTGACAGAAAGGAGAAAGCTCAAACAGCTAAAGCCCTGGGAAGAGAGATGAGCCCTATGCCAGCCTACAGCTGAGATCAGAAAAAGCTGATCCCAAGGAGCCTTAAGAAAAAGAAGGAAGGAGAGACTAGGCAAATGTTGCCCACCATCCTACTTCAACACATGACAACAGGCTTTGGTGAGGAAGTAACCTTGAGTTGGACTTTTTAGTGCCTTGTAACTGTAAGCTATTACCCCAAATAAATATCCTTTATAAAAGCTAAAAGATTTCTGGTACTTTGCATCAACACCCCTTTGGCTGACTAATACAATATCATATTTACAATATTATTTACCTATATAAGGCCTAAAATACATGTAAGAACTGTTTGTTGACACAATTATTTTAAATACATGCAAACATATATATTGATAATAAATTTGAAACAATACAGATATATAGTGTAGATACAAAAAGATAATGTGGCTATATGGCTCTGTACTTATCAAACAGTATATATCAGAAGGTAAAAATGTATGGGTCAATATTAAGGGTATTTTGCATCATGATAGACCAAATAATGCTAAATTTACATGCACTTATCATAACTTTCAGATATATAATCCATAACATTATATTTCACAAAGGAGAAATTAAAATATCCAAAATTATACCTAGATATGTAAAAACAATTCAGCCAGTATAATAATCAGATGGCAGCCATCAGGAAATGTATAAAAGATTTCACACTACAGTGGACTAACTCCTAATGCTGTAGAATGTGCATTCAAGTATGTGTTGAGTAGCTTGAAATAAAAAGGTTTGTGCTGTCTAACTTTAGTTGAATTAAACTGGAAATCAATGACAGAAAAGTACATAGCATCTCTAAGAAGCATGTTGAAGCTTTCTACTTTCCTAACATGATAAAAGTGTCCCAATCATACCATGATTGTGAAGACTGTACAACAGTTATTGTAGCATTCCCTAATAGCCACTCTGTGTTAGGTATTAGTCTAAATAGTTCAACATTCCACTTAGTCCTCCTCTCAAGTGGCAATGAAGCTAGACACTATTGTCAATGTGCTAACAAGTGAAGAAGCTGAGTCATGAGAGATAAAGCAATGCTATGATGATCATCCAGCTAACAGGACACTGTGCTGTGCTCTTGCACCAAGCTCTTATACACTATGGACAATTTCAGAGATATTATTCTGTCATTTATCCATTAGCAATGCCATGAGTTTGATCTGAGTAGTGAATATCACTCCGTTCCTGAGAGGAAAACCCTGAGGATGAGTGGGAAAAATTAGTGTCCCAGGACTGGGCTGAGGCCAGGCTCTGTGTCTCCGATTCTGTTCCTTCATCTTAAGGATCCACAGGCATTTCACCTTAAGAGCCCTCAGAACATTAGGGGAAATGTGATTTTCTTTCTAAGAGAGTATCCATTTAATCTTCACCAATTCTTTCCATAAGTTCAATGACACTAATATATCTCAATACATAAGAGATCTGTTCACAGACAGATTTTACTTCATCCTGTTCCTAACCATCTAGAACCAAATATCTCTTTTAAATTATCTGTGGGCACTGGCTACTATTGGTGCCAAAGCCTGTATTCCCAGGAGTTTTCTTTGCTGACATTGGGACAACCATTTAGAAATAAACAACATGAAATCTCTTTTTATGATGGAAAGACTCCACTCAGGTGCTTATTTATCTCTACTGAATATGCCTACTCATCACTGCCTGCAGGTGAAATGTCATTGGATCCTTACCAGAAATTCTGGCTTGTCTATCCAGTGTAAGAACAAAAAATATTTACTTCTGGGGCTCTGTTGTTAATAACTCTTTTACTCTCTCTTCTTTTCCTTTCCTCCAGGAATCATCCCATTTCTTTCCTCAACTGCTCACTTAATATTTTTAGAGAAACTTTCAAGGGGACTATTAATAAAAATATAAATATGGAAGGTATTCAAATGATTTGGCAAACCACCTCTTTTTATTCAATGCCATAAAAAACTTCAGTTTAAACAGTTTTAACAGAATTGATAGCTATTCATGGAAGGAAAGAGTGAACTGAGTGCAGCACCCAATGGAGCAAGGCCAAGAGCAGCTCTGCACACTGACCAGAGCCTGAAGATACTGAATGCTAATTTAAATGTATATTGAACCATATCTAATTCACAATGGATGTTTATTGCCTGAAAATATGAATAATGCAGTATAATATTGCTGATTAATTAATAATTTCAATAATGATTGGCCTAATGTTTTCTCTTAACCAAGCACTCCTGCTATATTGATGCATAGAGAATAAAGGAAGCCCTGCCATAAATATAAACTGTGGATGGGATTATCCTGCCTTCAGCTGCAGTATCTCTCCATTCCCTGGGATTTTCATTGTCCATCATCATTGTCTCCTCACCAGGTGACTTGGGTGAGTCCAATGAGTAGGAGTTGCAGCTCCACCAAGATTCCAGGTACAGCTGGCACATAGACAGGTCAGAAGCTCCAGTCTCTGGAAGTACACCTACAAACTGCAGCCTCACATATAGGTTTGAATAGAAGGGACTGATGGACCATGTGCAGGGAGGACTTATTTGAGTCCAACTATGTCACTCTCAGGAGCACAGATTCCAAAGTAGAGCCCACTGATCAGGCATCAACCTCTGGGGCTATCCCTCCTTATATGGTACCTGGGTGTCTCCAGAGCCCTCAGGAGTCCCTCTGTGTGGGGTGATATCCACTTTGGTGTTCTATGAGATCCTATTGTGGTGTGCGTAAGCGTTACCTCTGGGATGACCTCTTGACTCTCTTTGAAGTCTCTTAGCCACATGAACTCATTTGCCTTTACCTTTTCCCCCTTTTATTTGAGGTTTTTTTTCCCCAGTTGTGTTTCCAGTTTGCACTTGGTATTAGTCCCTCGTTGCCAGGGAGGCTTATTCCTGGGTGTCATGTCCCATGTTGGGGGGAAGGTAATGCATTCATATGCTGAGTTTGTCTTAGAGAGAGCCCACATTTGAGCTCACTGGGAGATGGAGTGGACATCACCATTCCAGTCCCCTCAGGATTGGGGGAAAAGCTATGGACTAGAGTGGACTCAATGGCATTCTTTTGTAGACATATTGGGATTCAAGCAATGGAAGAAATTATAACAGCGTGGTGAAACCAGTGGCCTCTAGACACTTTCAGGGCAGGGAGGGGAAAGGCAGTTGTAATACAGGGGCTTTTTCAGGACTTGGGGGTTACCTGAGTGATGTTGTGGTGACAGATATAGGCCATTTTAGAGCAGCACATACCATGCAGAATTGGGTGTGAGAGAGAGTGTGGCCTATGATGTGAACTGTGGTCTATGCTTAGTGGCAAAGCCCCAGGATGTGCATATCCATTGCAGGTGATGTGCCACATGAATGAAAGAGATTTATGTGAGATGTTATGGGAGGTATGGGAGGTGGAGATCACAGGAATCCCTGTAATTTTTGTGTAACATATTTGTAATCAAAGCATCTTTTAAAATATATATGAAAAATAAAATTAAAAAATAAAATAAACTGTGTACATGACCCCTTATACTTCAGGTGTAATTGTAAGGTTTTCTCCTCCCATATCATGAAATCCATTTAACCATTCAGTTCACAATCGATTTCCACAGCTTTTAGACAAATGTCAGCATTTAATTCACTCTAAAATAACTTGAAAGATTTAATTATAAATATATTAAAGATTGCACAGATGTCTCAATCAGTATATGAAAAATTAAATATTAATGGCTAAAATAAATCTTCTGATTCTTGAAGTCTTTGCATAAAAGGTAAAGTCACTTGCTTTTAAAATTTGATGAGCACACCTGTGCTGTGATCTAGGTTTCCCAGGAGAAATTTGCTGATTATCCTCCTGCAAACTGTATACTTTTTAAGAATAGTATTAGTTTTACAGTCTCTATTTCTCTGTACAAAGCATTTTGTATTAATTAATTACTTCTTTTTATAGAAAATCATATTAGCAAATGCTCTGTGCTCACATTTTCTTACTTCATTGTTTGGTTTTAGAAAATAATAGTAATATGAATTTAAGGTGGAAGAAATGTAGGTGCTGAAGTAATCATGTGCTTAATCCCCTTTTTGTGTTTAGTACTCATTGATTTACTTTTCTTCAGTATAGCTACCATTATGAAAATCTATGAAATTTTTTACAAATATTAAATTCATGAAGTAGGCCTTTTTGCAAATTTTTAATAAAAGGAAACAGTTTTAAAGATATTTGTGATGTTCTCAATAGCTATGTAACAAAAAATGGCAGAATCAGGAAGTAAAACATATCTTCTCCTGAAGTTTGCACAGATTTAACTCTGCTATGCTGGAAATTCAGTAATTCAAGGTGGAAACTTACAACTGATTGGTGACTGTGAAATAATAAAAGATGCTCACTGTGTTCTAATTGTGAAATCTTAATGCATTATTGAATCATATTGAAAAATCCTGAAATAAAGAGTATCATAATGAGGAAAAGCATTTTTTCTTCTTGAGATCAAAAGGAAAGTCTGATAAGGACACAGGCTCTTCTTTCCTAAGGTAGCAGAGTTTCTCTATGTTATAAGTAGTTATATTTTTCATGAGAAAATGGGAACAACAAAACAAATATATGATGTGCATTAACATTGAGAATTAAAGAGTAAACGTGTAAGCAATTCTAAAAAATGTGCCTTCTGTGCTTTCAAGTCAAAAAGGAGAACAGACAGTTAAACCATCTTCAGAAGAAAACATTTTCAAATTACAATTAACTAAGGGTTAACCTAAGGCCAATTGTGAAAGGGAACATTATAATTGACAAGCATTCATTAATGACCCAAATGTCATGCAATATCTTTTAATCTCAGCTTATTCAAGTTCTGAAACAAATCCAGATTTTATGGGAAAACATAATAGTGTTTAATAAAAAACTGAAGACTCAAAACACTTAATGTAGTTAACCTTATATTGTTAATGAAGGAATGCATTTTCCCCACAGGTAATATCTACATATCAAAAGTTGCAAATGACTTTTTTTAAAACAGAGAAACCTTAGCATCTATTGAAATTCAAGGAGCACATGGAGAAGCATGAGAAACTTATGATGACATTTAGTGGGAAAACTTTACCTCATTGACAGAAGAGAGAGGATGGAGACTGGAGTGGGGAAGTGGCCTTAAGAAATACGTTGTTCCATTCTCCCCAAGATAACAGATAAGGGGGGAAGACAAGTGAAAATATATAAGATTCTTAAAATTGAAATTCTAAATTTTGTAGAGCAAAATCTCTTAGAATTTTTTAATGGATAAAGACAGTGTACACTGACATTGTGGTGCTGGTAAATACTGAGACTGAATGAGGAGTATGGGTTGACATGGTGGGGAACAGTGAATCTCAGAAGGACCAGGCAATGTGCTGGAGGAAATGCTCCATGTTTCAATGCACTATCTGAGCAGAGAAATCTGACATTGAATGCCCACATTTCCACTTACATTTTCATGGATTAATAAGTGTCCTTGACCCTTCAGTTATCTACTCTTTTTTACATATTTTACTTGCCAGTTTTTTTGAGTTACAATGAGAAGTGCAGTACATAATATATGAATAAAAGAAATTATAAATAAATGGAAGTTACAATGAGAAGTGCAGTACATAATATATGAATAAAAGAAATTATAAATAAATGGAAGATGGTGTTAATATAATTCACTTGGTAGATTATTTTATTTAGGATATTGAGCAAACACAATAAAGCCAGAAAGCATCTAAGAAATTATTGAAAATTTACAAAGATATGTTGAATAACAAAATGTGGGGGACAAAGTATATACATTAACATGTTCTAGGAAGAGTATGTGTTTAGCCAGTGAATATGAGGTGACCAGAGAACGGACTTTTAGAGGTTAATTTTCAAATGAAAGCAGTAACAAAAGCCATAGTGGGTGACATGAAGATTAAAACAATTTTCTACCTGGTGGCCAGGGAATGGATTATAATTGGTTATAAAATATTGATAGGCCCCAAATAAATAGAAACCTTCTATTTCTACTAAGATTTTGTTTTGTCAACATGTAATCATAAATACTAACATTCTGTGAATATTACTAATGATATAGGGATCCATAGACATTACCTATATGAAATATCTTAATCTTTCAGGCAATCCTTAACTTCTAATAGATCCATTTTATAAATAGTATGTGATAGAAATATATGCAAATATAGGCATAAGCTATTAAAGATTTTATTTTTCTGTTATCCCTGCCCTGAAAATTAGTTTCACAAGCAGGGAGACTAAAGAGCATGAAGAAACATTATGTTATATACACCTAACCAAATACAAACTAAAGAGACTAAAATTGGATTAATATGAGATGAATATATTTAGGCTAAGTTTTTTCTTCATGTTTATTCTCTATGGTTTGTTTGTTTGTTTGTTTGTTTGTTTTTTAGAGATTATTGGTCTGTCTTCCCATGACTAAGGCCAATTTTTCTAAGATGCCCAACTCTACCACAGTGACTAGAATTCCTACTTACAAGATTTTCTGATGTGTGGGAGCTCAGAGTCTTACATGCCATGCTATTTCTACTGATGTACTTGGGAACGCTTTTGGAAAACCTTCTCATTGTCATAGTAACCACACTCCAGCAAAGTCTTCAAAACCCAATGTATTTCTTTCTTAGGGATCTCTCTGTCTTGGACATGTGCTACATTTCTGTTACAATACCCAAGGCATGTGTCCATCTTCCTTCATGACAACAGGGTAATCTCCATGGCTGGATGTGCAGCTCAGCTCTTCCTTGTGCTTGCATTTGCTATAATAGAGTTGCTGTTCCTCACAGTCATGGCCCATGACCACTATGTGGCCATCTGCCAGCCTCTCCACTAACCTGTGATCATGAACCCTCAGATCTGTCAAGATGACTCTGGCCTCAGTACTCATTGATCTGGCCTACTCAGGATTCCACAGTGGCAATACTTTCCAGCTTCACTTCTGTCAGTCCATTGTGGTCCTCAGTTCTTCTGTGATGTCCCCTCTCTCCTGAATCTCTCCTGCTCTGACACCCTTAGCAATGAAATTTTAATTTTTATCTCTCTGGTACTGATTGTTGATGGCTGCTTTGCCTTCATCACCAAATCTTATATTCATATATTTTCTACTGTGCTTAAGTTTCCAACAAAGGAAGAGAGAGGAATGTCCTTTCCCACCTGTGTCCCTCATATCCTCGTGGTGACTGTCTTTGTCAGCTCAATTCATTGTTGTGTATGTGAACCTAACCTCCTACTCGTCATCAATTCAGGAAATGGTCAGCTCTGTGTTCTATTGTATAGTCCCTCCTTTCCTGAATCCTATAATCTATAGTCTTAGAAACAAGCAGATAAAGGAGGTTGTAAAGAGTTATAAGGAAAATTCTTTATTCAGGAAAAATATAGGATAATTGTTTGAAGCCTTTACCATTTTGATGACACAACTTAAAATATGATTCAAAATTAAATTTCTTTCTCATTTCCAACTTTAGTGACCTGAATTGAATGGTAGCAAAAGACATAATCTGAGAAAAATGTGCTTAGTGAAAGAGATCAATGATAATGTACTTTTCTAAAAATTGTGGCAGAATAAATTTTAAATAATAATTATTTTTATTCATTGCAAATATTAGTATGTATAAAAGGAAAATCACTGCTAGGTTGAGAAAATTTAAAACTAAGTTTACAATTTGCAGGCATTAAAATTTATATTCCAAGAGACACATTTTTTTCTCTGTTTCCACATATATTGCTTCTGATGCATCCTTTCAATGTATTTTGAAGATAAAATCATGAAATTATGTGTTTAAGTAGACTTTCCTATTGGTGCCTCATATGTTATGGCCCATATCCTTTTAATAACCTTTGAATTAGTCACAGTACTCTCCAGTGGATGGAAAATGGGTTGCCATGCTGGGTAATTTCCCAAACACATCCAATCTTGCAGAAAAAGCCAATAAAGTATTACAGTTTCAGTTTCTAGGTATGTAAATTGGGTAAATTATTGTCACTACAGACAGCTTTCTCATATCTGTTAATTCTAAGATTGCTATTATCATAAGGTATTGATGTGATAGTTAAAAAATCTGATTTATTACTTTGCAAACTATTACGCTGCCTGAAAAAGTTCTTTTTATTACAAAGTATTTTCAGTAAAATACTATTTGACTGTGTATTTCTACACTATGTTTATGTTGTAGAAAAGCATTGTTTAGCAAGCAATATGTAAATAACAATGTTATTTAATAAAATACAGCACAGTATATTTAAACAGAGGTTCTTAAATTTTATTCTTCAAACATACCCAGAGATTCAATTTGTAGACCTATTCCCTAATAGAAATAGTCATCTTTACCATGATATTTTATCAAGCACATTTTGAAATGTTGTTTCACATAAATTCCATAGTAATTTTATGGGCATAATAATATAAAATCACCATAAATAAAGCAAAATTATCAGAACTAAAGGAGAAATGAGAAAATAATACCATAATTAAATATTTTAATGGCATAGCACTGTGACCTGCTTTGTCATTTGTGCCTCCCCAAAAATTATGTTCCTTAGCTAACCCATTCCTGTGCCTGTAAATGCAGTGTAGAGGGGACCTTTTGATTAGATTCATTTAAGGGAATTTTAATTAGATAAATTTTGTTTGGGTAACTTTAGGGTCTTTGAATGGACTTCATCAGTGAGGCATGACCCAGATTATGTTTCTGCCCTCTAGCTTTGGTCTTAAATAAGCAGAGAAACTAGAAATACACAGCGAATGAGAGCTGCCATTTTGACCCTGTCATTTGAGAGAGAGGACGCTGGTGATTGGCCGCCATCTTGCCATGCCACATGGCAGGAATCCAGAATCCAGCAGCTGTTCTTTGGTGACACAGCATCTCTCATGATGCCTTGATTTTGATGTCATCACAACCTTGGAACTGTAAGATTTTCCCCAAATAAATTCCCTTTATAAAAGCCAGCACATATCTGGTATTTTGCATCAGCAGCCCGAGCAAACCAAAATACTCTGTGAGTCCTAATTTCACTTGCCAACTTGGGTAGATTATGTTGTCCAGTTGTTTGGCAAGCAAGCACCAGCCTAATTATTACTATGAGGATATTTTCTGGATTTAAATCATTAGTAAGTTAATTGCATCTTTGGCTGATAGCATCTACAATCAAATAAGGAGATTTTCTTTAATAATGAGGGGAGTCTCATCCAATCTGCTAAAGGCATTAAAAGGAAAACAGATGATCTCAGCAGTGAGAAGGAAAAATTTCCATCCTTATTTCAGCCAGCCAGCTCCTGGGGATTTCATTAGAAACCTTCCCAGGAGGTCCTAGTTTGTTACCTGCTCTTTGAAATTTGAACAAGCTCATCCCCACTGTTATTAGTGTGAGCCAATTGCTATAATAAATGCCAAAATATTTACAGTATATGTCACTTTTATTTCATTGGAGAACCTTATTAATCCAAGCTCCAACAACTGACAATCTGATAAAAATAAAGATAGATAGCAAATTTGAGCAATGCAGTTTTTCAAGTATATCTCACTGACATTTGTAGAACTCTATACCCCAAAACTTCCCATTTTACATTCCTCAAATGCACATTGGATTGCTAAATAAACCATATAGTAAGTCATAAGGAAAAGTTGTATGAAGTTAAAAAAATGGAAACCATTACAGAATATTTTCTTTGTTCTCAGGTGCCAATGAAGAGAGGGTGGGTATGAAAAAACCTCTCTAATTCTAATTATTCATATGTGTATTTCTTCTGGCAGTTTTACTAGTTTCCTGCCATTTGTTTGTAGTTCTATTATTTGATTATATATGTTTGGGATTTTTTATCACCCCAATATCATTTTGCAATGACTTTCATTATCCTTCTTAATATTTTGCTCTTAAAGTTACTTTACCTGATACTAATTAAATAATTTAACAATTCTAATTTTCTTTCAATTAGTGTTAGCATTACATGACTTTATTTCATTTCAACTATTTGTTTTAATTTAAAATGCGTTTTTGAAGGCTGCATAGAATTGAGTGGTGTTTTTGAATTCTATCAGAGAATCTCATCTTTTTAGTTTCTATTTATACTATTTATATTAATTATAATTTTTGATATGTTTAGGTTTAATTATATCATATTGCTATTTTTAAATTTTAACCTATATGTGCCTTATTTCTTTTTAATAATTTTTAGCTCTCATTTGGATTTATTAAACAAATTTTATCCTCTTCATTTCTTTGTCAATTGTAATCCTTTGTTTTCTGATATTGGTTTTTGCTTTAGAATACATTGCATACATGTTTAACTCATATAAGACTTCCTTCATTTGATTTTGCCAATTCACACTTAGTATAATATTACAATAATATACTTCCAGATATTCCCTCATGGCATTTGTGCTATTTTTGTCATACACTTGACATATAGATATACTCTAAGACATTCAAAATATTGTTGCTATCTTTGCTGTTAAGTAAATTATCTCTTACAGAACTTTTAATAATAGAAGTGATTATCTGTTTGTTTATATATTTAATGTTTACTTTGTGTAGATCCATATTTTCAAACCACATAATTTATTCTTCATCTTAAAAGACTTCCTTTTAAATTCTTGCAATGTGAGTCTTCTAGTAATGAATTTGTTTAATTCTGAATGTCTGTAAAAGTCAATTTTATCATTTTTGAAAGTTATTGTTTTTGAATATATAATTCTACATTTACATTTTTTTCTTTGGACAATATAAAGCTGTAACTCCTCTCTTTCTCTTTTACATTGTGTTATCCCACAGTTTGAAGTGATATGGTTATTACATTTGAAATTCATAAAACAAAATTGTTCTTTGGGCACAAATTAAAGAATATCCCAATTAGTTTGCAAATTTGAATTATGCATGTTTGCAAATTGCAAAGATTTTGATTAAAAATGGAGTTATAATCTTCACCTTAACAAAATAAGATTTGTAAAATATGTGAGAGATTGTGGAAGATTAAAACCTTCCAACATATCTAGGCAGATACTTGTTCATCTCAGCAAAAGCCTGCTTATGAAGACAAGAGTTAGCTCATCAGGTGTTGTCCATGACACTTATGATATCACATGAATACCTCAATCTTACTCTGTCCACCATTCTTAAGCTATTATGTGTGAATTTTTCCCAATCACAAAATGTTGACCTCATTTAAAATCCTGTCTAAAATAATTTCACCACGGAACCCAAAACTTTATAAATATCCTCCCTAAATTTCTCCTGAGAGTTTTTAATATGATATTCCCCTTTGATTCAGGAACTTTAATAAAAATTTTTGATCATAATTTTTGGCATGATCGTCCCTGTGCAATAAAGTTACCTATTTGTTGAATGTG
The DNA here is from genome assembly GCA_029593785.1 of Cabassous unicinctus. NCBI lineage: Eukaryota > Metazoa > Chordata > Mammalia > Cingulata > Chlamyphoridae > Cabassous > Cabassous unicinctus. Next base: position 34,081 of record JAQZBX010004675.1, on the reverse strand, counting down.
TAGAAAATGATAGTAAATAATTATTCTGTATTTAATCATGTAATACGTCATAATGCAGTGTCATTTGTAGTGAAATTACAATTTTTTTTATAAAACCATCAGTGTGAAAAATATTATGGTTTTTCTTCAGTACATATCTATGTGTGTGTGAGAGAGAAAAATAGCAAACATAAATAAGCCACACATTAAAGGACAAATAGTGTTTGATTCCACTTATATGAAATAACTAGAATTATGCTATTTCATAGAGACAGAAAGTAGAGTATATGTTACTGGTTTGGGGAGGAGGGGTAAACGGGAAGGTGATGTACAATTGCTGCATGGTCTCTGGGGTGATAAAATGTTTCAGTAATGTATGGTGTTGGTTGTAGCACAACATTGTGAATGTGATTAATGCAACAGAATTGTATACTTGGGAAAGGTTGCAATGGTAAATTTTATATTGTATGTCTGTTACCACAGTTTAAAAAGAGAGAGAGAGATGAGACAATGAAAATTAAAGATCCTAGACTGGACCTAAAATAATGACCAAATTACATTATTTGGAAAATTGAAAAAACTGAAGTATAAACTGTATACATTTTATCAATGTTACATTTTTGAACTTGATAGTTGTTCTCAATGTGGTTACATAAGGGAATATCCTTGTTCTTAAGAAATATATATGGAGGAGGTGGTAGGTTAGATTATTTATTACCACCCCAAATCAAGATGTTCTTAATTTAAATCCATTCTTGTGAATGTAAAACCATTGTAAATAGGAACTATTGGAAATGTTATTTTTAGCTAAGTTGTGGCCCAAATGAAATTAGATCTTAATCCTATTACTGACAGTTTTAAAAAGAGAAATGCTCCTGGAGGAGGTCAAGTTAGAAAGCAGTGGAAGCCAAAAGAGAAGGGATATGTCATTGCCATGTCCATTGCCATATGACAGAAAATATAAGAACCCAAGGATCACTTGCAACCAACCCACAATGCCACACTCTTATAGAAGAAAGCATTGCTTTACTCATGCCTTGATTTTTGACTTGTCCTAGATTCCAATCCACAGGCCAATAAATTTGCATTTTTTTAGCCAAACTGTTATATGATATTTGTTTAGCAACTGGGAAACTTTGACAAGGGTATTTAATTGTAAAGGTGCATGATATATTCAAACTAGTCATAAATGTCTAGAAATAAATAGACAAGTAGACAGATATACATATATACAGTTAAAGATAAAGGAGGAAGATGATGATACTTGATAGATAGATAGATAGATAGATAGATAGATAGATAGATAGATAGATAAAGATTGATATAACAAATGAGACAATATGTAAAAAATGTTAAATCTGGGTAACTGGGTAGTAGGTATACAGGAGTTGCAGATACTTTGGGGCTCTGAAGTGATATTAATATATATATTTATACTTTTAATGGTTATGTCTTCTGGTTTAATTGACCCCTTTGTCAGTATATAATGACCTTCTTTGTCCCTTTTAAAAGACTTGACTTAAAGTCTATTTTATCTGGTATCAGTATAGCTACCTTACTCTTTTTTTATTATTTGTATGACATATTTTCCATGGTTTCACTTTCAACCTACCTGTATCTTTGAACTCAAGATGAGTCTTCTGAAAACAGAATGTACTTGGGACATGATTTTCCAAACTACCAATCTTTCCCTTTTGAGTACACAGTTTAATACATTTATTTTTTAAATAACTAATGATATGTAGGACTTTTTCTACCATTTTGCTATTTGATCTATGTCTTTTTATTTTGTTCTCATTTCTTTCAATGATGCCTTGTTTCATATTTATTTGATTTTGTGTATTATACCATTTTGTGGCTCTTCTCATTTCTTTCTGTATATATTTTTGTTATATTTTGCTTTAAATTTGATTTGATTTCAATTCAACTTTGATTGTAGAGACATACACCATTTATATAGCAATTTGGACTCCCACATTTTTATGTACTTGTTATAAACTCTAGCTTTATATATATATATGCCCAAGCCATAGGTTTATCATTATTTTTATACATTTACTTTTTAGAACTTGTAAAAAGTAAAAAAGTAAAGTTACATACCGTAATATACAAAATGATAGTACTGACATTTATAATTAGTCATATGGTTACCTTTACGCATGGTCTTAATTTCTTTAACTTTCTTAGATCCACTGTCTAGTGTTCTTTCCTTTCAATTTGAGGAACTCCTTTGGCATTGCTTCTAGGGCAGATCTGGTTATGATGAATTACATCAGCTTTTGTTTATCTAGTAAAGACAATTTTTATTAATTTTATTGAAACATAATCAACCATGCAATTCATTTAAAGTGTATAATCAGTGGTATTTGGTATAATCACAAAGTTGTGCATTCAGCACTCTAATCAATATTACACCATTTTTATTACTATAAAAAAAAAGAAAAGAAATCAACAACAACAAAAAGCAAACAAATGCAAAAAATCCATCTTTGGTAATGACCTTTCAATCTCTCTATCCTTCTCCTGTCATACGTAACTGCTAATCTATTTCCATCTCTGTAATTTATTTTGATTTGCATTTTGTATAGATGGAGTCAAACAATATGTAGTAATTTTGTCTAGTTTTATTCACTTATCATGATTTTTTTATCAGTAACGGAAGATTGTTAAAATATTCATAGACATTTCTGTCCATAGTTTATTTTGCTTGTATTTTTGCCCAAATATCACCCTGGTGTTACCCTCTTGTAATATTAACATATATTTGTTCTGTTTTAGTGAAAAACATTTTACCTATGCACTAGTAACCATTGCCTTTGCTTCAGGGCTGCAGATGCAAAGTTCCAGATATATATTGGGTTTTATAATGGGAATTTTACTTCAGGAAATTCTTATAGTTCCTATGCTGTGAACTGTCCAAATCCAGGCACCATCAAAGGTGTTTTTTCACTAAAGTCAGCTACTAGTGATCTTGGCATCATGTCATTTGGCAAGGCAAGATAACATGTGATCTCTGCCAAGGTCTCAGCCTTCCCTTCAAGACTCATCACCTCCAAGAAATCAGCTGTGGGCAACAAGGCATTTGTTTTGTCTCTATCCAGTCCTCCTCTTCAGCCTTGGCTGCATTACTTTCTCCCTGAGTTCAGCTGTGGCCAAGCAGGCATATGGCAGTTCTCATCTCACCTTTAGCTGTGCTATGGCTCTCAATTCAATTCCATTGATCAATGTGTCTATCCCAATACTATGCTGTTTTGACCACTGTGTCTTTATAATACATGTCAGGGTAAGAAAATATGAGTCCTCCAACGTTGCTTTTCTTTTTAGGATGTTTTTGGTTTTGGGGGACCTGTGTTCCTTCCAAATAAGCCTAGTAATACACATTTTTATTTCTATAAAGTAACTAGTTGGAATTCTGTTTGGGATGGCATTAATCTATCAATCATTTTGGGTGGAATTAATGTCTTCATGATGTTTAGACTTCCAATACATGAACAAGTAATGTCATTGCATTTCCTTAGGTTTTCTTTAATTATATTTTTTTTGTCCTATTTGGTTGCATCATCGTCATTTTTTGGTGCAACACTTCACCTCGCAGTAACCTGCGCCTCTTCACACCACACAGGTCTGGGATGCCATTTTTCTTCTTTTTTTTTACCAGGCAGTCCCAGGGAGCTCAATTGCTTGAGCTATAGCCACTTCCATTCTTTATTTACTTTTAACAGTGTTTGAAGTTTTGGGATTACAGTTGCCTTGCATATATGATTAAATTAAATTCTAGATATTTTAGTCATTTTTTTATTATTGTAAGTGGAATGTTCTCTTTATTTCCTCTTCAGCTTGCCTGTTATTAGTGTAGAAAAACAATAATGATATTTGTGTATTGGTCTTGTATCCTGCTAATTTGCTGAAGTCTTTATTAGCTTTTGTGGCAGTTTGAGATGATTTTATGAATCTGAAAAAGAGAAGAATTTTTCTAACTCTTTTATTCCCGTAAGTGTGATATCCATTGATTACATTAAATTTGGTTGAGGATCCTTTGATTAGATTACTTGATAAGATCATTTTAGGGTTTTTAATTGGACTACATCAGTGAGCTCTGACTAAGTTCAGTTTCTGCCTCATTACTGGGTCAGATAAAAATGGAAACAAAGAGATAGGCAGAAGCAGAATAAGCAGTCATGTTTGATACAACCATGTGCAAGAGGACTAGAAGAACACTTAAATAAGCCTGCAAGAGACAGGACCTATGATCAGCCCAAGAGGGGACAAGCCCTATGCCAGGTTTGCTTACAACTGCAAAAAGACAGGAACCATGGCAGAGATCACAGTCATCTTGCTTCCCCACATGGCAGGTGACTTTGGTGAGAAATCAACTCTTATGGTACAATGCTTTGGGTTTTTCATGGCCTTATTGTACATTTTACCTCAACTAATTCACCTTTATAAAAGCGAAACAATGTCTAGAACTTTGCATAGGCACCCTTTGACACACTAAAACAGAAATTGTACCAAGGGTGGGGTTTTGCTGCTGCAATTGCCAAAAATTCTGAAACAGTTTTAGAAATGGGTGAGGCTTATTTTTTGGAAGAATTGTGGGATGCTTGATAGAAAAGGCATAAATTGCTTTGAAGAACTTTTGGTAGGAATATGGACCCTAATGTTATTTTCAGTGAGGACTTAGAAGGAAATGATGAAGCTATTATTGGAATCTGGAGAAAAGGCATCTGTGTTTTAAGTTGAAGAGAACTTAATAAGATTGATTCCTGATGTTAGTTGGAAGGCAGAATTTGAAAATGACAGGCTTGGACATTTAGCTGAGGATATGTCCAAAGTAAATGTGGAAAATGCTGACTGACTTCTCCTGTAGCTTATATCAAAATGCAAGAGGAAATATATAAGCTGAGAACTGAATTGTTGGGCACAAAGAAAACAGAGATTGATTTAGGAAACTCCAAGCTTCTGGAAATCAAGCCTCCAAAGGATAGTGGCTCAGGTAAAGACTCAACTTAACTTGGAACTGGTAAGTCAGTATTGGAAATGCAGTTATTAAGGAAAGACTTGCAGAAAGGCTTATTCTCAGATGGCTAGGACCCCTGTTCCCTGCATGCTAAATTAAAAAAAAATTGCAATAACTGTATGAACCAAACCACTGTCAATCTAGACTAAAATGTAAGGGAAGGGAGAGGTGAATGGGAAAAAGACTTCAAGAGGAAAACTGTGGAAGCTGAAGTCTGGAATTAAGAAATCTTGGGCCAAGAGGGGAACCATGCCCTTGTGTATGGAGAAGATTAGTTTGCCCAGGGTTTTAAAGAGAGTGGATGTTCAAGCCCAGTGTTCAGGAAGATTTTGGCCAACCCAGACAACAGAGAAGGTGCAGCATTTTCCCCATTTGTTATGGAGAGTCAGTTGCCACCCCACCTCCATGAGGGATGTAGGCCTCTTTCCCATAGGTTTGGGATTATTAAGTCACCACCCCACTGCTCTGTGGGCATTGGGCCTAGGCTTCATTGATTAAGGAGGTTCAAGTTCTTACCCCACTGATCTTAGTTGGTTGGTCCTGTATGCTAGATATTAGGGAGAATGTTACCTCCACCTCATTATAGTAAAGGTGTTGAGTCTGTTCTCCAGATATTGGAGTAAATATGACCATCACTCAAATTTTCTTGAAGGGTGAGATCTGGAGCTCAGTTGCCACCCAGATGTTTGAAGAAGGAGATAGCAAAAGTATAACCATTGGTTAAGCTCATGAAGAGGGAGGCCCCCATGAGGCTCTGGGAGAAAAAAACACCATTTTAAGGATCACTCTCAGAATCTGAAATCTAATGGAGTATGTCCTGCAGATTTTCAGAACTGTTAGGAACCCATTACTGTTTCCTTCCCAATGTTGATCCCATGTCTGTTTGTATATTGAAAGTAGATAACTTCTTTTGTAGGTTTCATAGTTTTACAGCCAGAGAGGATGTTTGACCCAAGACAAACTATATTCACAGCTTGCTGTGATTTCATACTTAGCATTGCTACTAAAATGATTTAAGTATTTTTGGAATAAGCCTTTTGGGATTCAGAGGGTAGAGTACGGCAGATTGAAATTATCTTATCAATCCCAAAAAGAACATTGTGCCTGTAAACTAATCTATTCTTCTTGGTGTGATAACCTTGGATTGCATTAAAGTCAGTGGAGGGGCCTTTGATTAGATTACTTGATAAGATTGCTTAGGTCTTTAGGTTGGACTACATCAGTGAGGCTTGACTCAGTTTGAATCCATGCCCCCTTGCTAGGTCTGATATTAATGGAAATGCAAAGAGAGACAGACTTAGACAGACACATGAATAAGGGAGCTGCTGTTTGATCTGGCCATATGAAAGAGGTGTAGATAATGACTTAAAAATGAAGGCCCCAAGAGACTGGCCCCACAGATTAGCTCAAGTGGAGACAAATCTTATGCCAATTTGCCTACAGCTAGAATGGAGAACATACCAGCAGAGATAAGGGTCCATCTTACTTCCCCATGTGACAGATGTGTTTGGTGAGAATGCTCCTTTTATGGTGGCCATATTGGGACTTTTCACATCCTTGGAACTGTAAGCTTTTACCCCTAAAAAATCAACTGTATAAAAGCCAACCCATTTCTGATACTTTGCTTCAGAAGCCCTTTGGCAAACTAAAACAACTCTACAAGTTTTAATCATAGATATTTTGAAATTTTCCAAGTATAGGATCATTTCATCTGTGAATATTGAGAGTTTTATTTTCTCTTTTTCAATTTGTATGCCTTTTATTTCTTTTCCTTGCCTGATTGTTTTAACTAGAACTTCTAACACAATGTTGAATAACAGTTGTGACAGTTTCTCCATCTCAGAGGGAAAGATTTCACACTCTCCCCATTAGGTATGGTGTTGGCTATGGGATTTTCATATATGCCCTTTATCATATCAATGAACTTTCCTTCTTTTCCTATCTTTGAAGTGTTTTTATCAAGAAGGATGCTGTATATAATCACATGCCATTTTTTCACCAAATGAGGCAATCATGTGGTTTTTGCCCTTCAAATAGTTACTGTGATATATTACATTAATTGATTTTTTATGTTGAATCACTCTTGTATACCAGGGTAAAACCCACTTTATTGTGGTGTTAGATTTATTTTGCAAATATTTCTTTGAGAATTTTTGCCCCCATATTCATTAGAGATACTAGTCTGTAATTTTCTTTTCTTTTTGTATCTTTATCTGACTTTAGTATTAGGATCACTTTGGCTTAATAAAATATGATGGGTAATTTTCCACACTTTTCAATTTTGGGGAGATTTTAAACAGAACTGATATTATTCTTCTCAAAATATTTAGTAGAATTCACAGGTGGTCATCTGCTATGATCTTTTTATTGTTGGTAGATTTTAATTACTGATGCAATCTCTTTACTCATGATTAGTTTATTCATTTCCTGTATTTCTTGTATAACCAACATAGGCTGTTTCTGAGTAACTAGGAATTTGTTCATTTCAGTTGGTTGTATCATTTATTGGCATACAGTTTCTCATAAAAACCTCTTATGATACTTTTTATGTATGTGGTGCCAGTCATAAAGTCACCCTTTTAATTCATGCTTTTATTTATTTGCATCTTTTCTCTTCTTTTATTATGCAAACAGTTTGCCAATTTTATTGATCTTCTCAAAGAACCACCTTTTGGTTTCATTTTTTTTTGTTTTTTTTATTCTCGATTTTATTTCACTTTAATGTTTATTATTTCTTTCTTTCTTCTTTTCCTGGGATTGCTCTTTTTTCCTAGGTATTCCAGGTGTTCAGTTAGCTATTTGATTATAGCTCTTTCTTCTCTTTTTCTGTAGGCATTTATGGCTACAAATTTCTCTCTCAGCACTTCCTTCACTGTATTCTATAAGTTGAGATAAGTTGTTTTCTCATTTTCATTCACCTCAATGTATTTACTAACCTAGGTGACCCAAAATACATGAGGAAAACTGGTAAAACTGAAAGAAGAAATAAATCTTTCTAAAATAATAGATGAAGACTGTGACACACCATTCATATAAATATATAGAACAACTAGAAAGAACATCAACAAAGGAGAAATAAAAATTGAATCATATGATAATTGACTTTGGCTTCACAGGCATACACAGAACATTTCATGCTAAATCAGCAGGTTATACATTCTTCTCAAGTGCTCATGGATCTTTCTCAAGATAGACTACATGTTGGGCCACAACACAGCTCTCAATAAATTCAAGAAGATTGAAATTATACAAAGCACCTTCTTTTATCAAAAAAAATTTTAATCAATAGTAGGAAGGGAAGGGGGAATTTTGCAAACATATGGTGGTCAAACAACACATTCCTAAGCAATCAGTGCATCAGAGAAAAAAGTGCAAGTTAAATTAATGTATTTTATTTCTTTAGCTACACTGTCCTTCAAATCCATGATTTGATTTAGATTTGCACGAACATCTGTTTTGCTAAGGAAGAGGCAGAAACTCTAAATGCTATGCAAAGGCAACTTTACTCAATCAAATGAGTTTCAGGTTATATTACATGATTATAACAATTGAGCAATCACAAAAAAGAAGAGTAAATAATTAAAGGCATAGGAAAGAATGAAAGTATATACAACCACACACCAAATCAGGGGAAAACACAACATCTGATCTCCCGTGTGGCTGGGGAACCCTTTTGTGGCCAATCAGAGCTCCAATTGGAGAAACAGTCCCAGGCAGGGCATTCCCTCCTGGGTGAGGCTCTGACAGGCAGCTTGGGGACCATCCCTTTTAAGGGGTTCTGAACCTCAGAACTCAAATGAGTCTTGCAACTCATGAGGAATGACCTCATCAAAATTAAACAAATCAATATGGCAGGGGGAGCCAGCCCTCCAGAGGAGAGATGCTGTGTCACAGGGATCTTTGTTCTAGTCTATTTATGGTACACTGAACAGGAATGTAAAGGTTTTTAGCTTTTAGTTTTACAGGGGATACAAACAGGATGTGTAAATATCATGTCTAGTGACACCCTGAGAAGGGTTTTAGGGAAGCAGGCAGGAACATGACAAAGAGTTACCTGTCACTGCTGGCAGGCATTCCAGATGTCCCTCCACAGATTTCTCCCCTCCAGCGGGCAAACCATGACAGTCCATTGTCCCTGTCTCATTTTTATTAATTGCAATCCACCCCTGGATAGGCATGGCAGTCTTCAGAGTGACTGGACACTAATGTGTTAAGCTTTTTACTTGCAACAGGGCTGGTATGTTGCTCATTCTTGCTTTCCTAAGAGGCTATATTGTACTTTGGCCCCTTCCCACAATTGAGACTAAAACCCAAGGAGTATATGTTTAGAATGTTGTCTCTGCCACAAACCCCACCTAAAGCCAAGATCAGTACTGGCCACATCCAATTCACAAGGTAAGTTACTACCCCCCTTACTGCATAAACTTGTGCCATTGTCCTCTTTGCTTCTTTAAAAGCAGCCTGTTAGAGGTCCTCTTTTTCCCATGTGTGACCTTTCCTGATTAACACATACAATGGTTTTAATATCTGAGCTAATTGAGGGATGAATCTTTTTAGGACCCCACTGTCATTAACTTCATTAATATGAGAAAACATTTTACTTTATCAGTTACAGCAGAGGGTATAATTTTTGTTATACTCAACTAAACAACATTTAAGAATTTGATAGACAGCCAGGACTTTGTAGCTTGTCCCAATTGTTTGCTCAGCCCAAGCTTGTAAGAAAAAATACCATTGTCTCTGATGCTTTTTTTTAAATTCTGAAAAAAGAATTGTTGGTTAACATAATATCAATATCATCACTATGATAAAATAGAATTACATCCATAGGTTTCTTCAATTCAGCCAGAATCTTTGCCACTAGGCCAGGACAGATGTTTGGGCTATGCACACAGCCTTGGGGAAGCACTGCAAAATCCACCATTGGCCTTCCCACATGAAGATGAATGCAGGCTGGCTTGACTTGCCTAAAGAGATACTAAAGAAAGCCTTAGCAAGTTTTAAAACAAACTGATAGTGACATAACAGGGTATTAATTTCTTGCAACAAACTAACAATATTTGGGACTGCTGCATACAGCAGTGGTGTAACTTTAATTTAGATAATCTCCTGTTATGCACCACCCCTGGCAGCCCTCAATGGCCACTCTCTTTCTCCAGCAACAGAGCTGCTTCTTTAGTGGAGGTGGGGCAAATTAGATGACCACAAACTAAAGCATCTGCCTCTTGATTTCCAGGTGGAGAGGTTGCTTCTGTGATACAAAACAATTTTTAAAAAATTAAAACCATTATAAAGTACATTATAATTTATTCTAATCTTATGGCAAAATATTGTTGTTTCCAGGAATTTTATACAATCTTCAAGTGTTCATATGATCATTTATTCACACAATTTTAATTAACAGAGTGTTAAAGAATTCCTTTTAATTTTAAAACATTTTAAACATTTTTTCATTTAACATAACATTAAATGAAGTTAACCATTTCATTACATTACTTTTCACTTTTATACCTTTACCATTATTACTTTAATTAATGGTATTTTCTTTTAGCTGTACTGAAAAATCTACTTTTCTCTATTATTTTATGAAAACCTAAGATTCCCAATGAAATCAAAATTATCTTCTCGCTATCAGCTTTTTAAAATGCAGATTGAAGTGACCTCTGACAGGTTTTCCTGTTATGAAGTTTCTTTTTGTTATTATTATCAATTCAGTTTCTGTTTAATAATGATTTCCTGGAATTAGCCATTTAAATATTTCACTTTAAACAATGCTTTTAAAAACTTATAACTATTCATAATCACATTGACTATGGTTACCTCATTTTAAGATAAATTTCATCTTCACATAGCACATTCACTTACTTAATGCTACCTTCTGCAATACTTTATAAAACTTGCCATATGCTTTCAAGATTTGTCTTCCATTCTTCCATTCTCCTTTTATGAAAAACCAGCCATCTTATCTTAGGACAAAAGACATTCTTTTAAACAAACTTATTAAATTTTAATCAATGCTTGCATTAACATTTTACTTCCTTTAATATCCATTTAAGTTTCACATTCCTCATCCTGTTCTGTGAAGAAAAAATAAATGAAACTATCTTTTTCAATTTAGGCAAAAGCATTTTTTTTGGCTATTTGAATAGAGCTCTTTTAAGAATTTTCATTTATCAATTTAATATTACCACACAGAGGTGTCAAAATATACACTGACACTGAACAGACAAGCACAAAAATAGTTGAGACACACCAACAGAAACATAAAGCTCATAATTTGACTCATAATTCTTACTCCTTTGATATGGCTGTCTCCAACCCCTCCATCATTTCACATCTTTGATTTTACTGCTTTTAAGATTTCTTCTGGAATCCATGTTTCCTATAATATGCAAGCTCATTTCTGGAAACACTTTTATTAGTAATCAGCAATAGTTAGGAAAATTTGAGCAGCATAAATGCAGTTAAGCTCTAATCTAGCATTTTATAAGGACAGACATTAAACACATATTTTGGATTGCTAACTCTTTAAGAGGACACTTAGGCTCGAAGTTCAGGACTAAGTTATTGATTCAAAACTGAAAATTCCTTTTAAAACCTGGGTGAAAATTCTGATTAAAATAAAAAATGACTAAAACTTAAAACATTGCCAAAGTAACATCCCATTCAAACTTTTTTACAGTTTAACAAGCATTACAGGATTTCAGTTTCGTGATTTTGCTTGCAGGCTTACAAAAGCTGCTAGCCCAATTGGAATTAGCATGGAAGCAAAACAGAGAACATTAGCATTGCTAAGCTTTTCAGCTCATCCAGCAGTTTAATTCTATCAGCCTACAGCGACATCATCACTGCTCCCTCCTTTACCTGAGAGTATGAGAAAAGAGACATTCAAAATAACATAATTGTATCCAAATCCTACAAACTACACTAAAATGTTCTGCTAAGGAAGAGACAGAAACTCTAAATGCTATGCAGAGGCAGTTTTACTCAATGAAATGAGTTTCAGGTTATATTAAATGATTATAATAACAATTGAGCAATCACAACAAAGAAGAGTAATTAATTAAGGAGATAGGAAAGAATGAAAGCACATACAACCACTCACCAAATCATGGGAAAACACAACATCTGAACACTGACATGACCAAGGACCCCTTTGTGGCTAATCAGCATCCTGATTGGAAAAACGGTCCCAGGCAGGGCATCCCCTCCTGTATGAGGCTCCAACTGGCAGTTTGGGGACCATCCCTTTTAAGGGATTCTGAAGCTCAGAACTCCAATGGGTCTTACAATTCATAAGGAATGACTTGATCGAAAGTAACCAAATCCATCAGGTGGGGGGTTACCAGCCCTCACAGGAGAGACATGGTGCCTTCAAATGTCTTTGTTCTATACTATTTAAGGTACACTGAACAAGAAAATAAAGATTTTTAACTTTTAGTTTTACAAGGGATACAAAGAGCATGTGTAAATATCATGTCTGGTGACTTGCTCCTTTTAAACATTTGTTTTGGGGTAACAGGTTATGGGGTTGCCTTCATAGCACTGTTACAACATTCCAAAGGACAAGTTAATCATTCACAATTATACACAAAAACAGCAAAGACTATTGAATAGAAAGATTATGAATTCACACTTCTTAATAATTTTCTTATAGTACATCAATTGATTACTTAAAAAATATATATTTTTTTCTTTTTAGGAATCACTAGATTCAAACTGTTACACTCCACCCTCTGAAGCCCATAAAGGCATGTTCTTTCTATAAGCAAAGTGTATTCATCACATCACAATATTTAAAAAGCCTTAATGCATTTCAGGAGCAATGCGAAGTACAAAATCACATACAAATCAGTTATAGGCATGTACTTTGTCTTGGTCAAAATTCCCTCTAGCTATAGACCTATGGTACTTAGAAAAGAAGTTATGTGCTTCCAATATAAAAAGGAAGGATATACATAGGATAGATACTTGCGTTACCATAAAGAGAAATTGGAAAGAAAACAGGCATCAAAGGCCCCAAACTGTTCCAAATAACTGCAGGGCATACTCCATTATATTCCAATGTCTGAGCATCATCTCTAGAATTATTTCTTCATCTTCTTTGGGCCTCATGTGGTCCACCCCTTCCACCGGGCTTGCCCAATGGCCATTTTCTCAGTTTCACACTCATCAATCTTCTGGGTGGCAGCCAGTCAACTTCTAATAATATTAGGGTGATGGCCATAATTTCTCAAATCTCTGGGAGATATTCTCAACTCCCTTAGTACAGTGTGGTGGTGACAACATTCTCCCTAATCTCTGGCATACACACCCAAACCCCTCAGAACAGTTGGGTGGCAACCTAACTCGCTCTAATATTTGGGAAAGTACTTCCTCTTCCCTGTGGCCTGGGACAGCCAAACTTTTCCTGAGCAAGGGGCTAGATAAATCTACCCACTTCAAATGCCAGAGGAAACTCACCCTTTCCACAAACATGGGTGGGGTATCTCTCCTGGACCAAGAAGAAATCCCAAGTCCAAATGTCAGCATCCATGCTTTTCTTCTTGAAATCATTATTCCTTTAATTTCACTCCTCCCTCTCCCTCTTTGTATAGGCTGAGAGTGGTTTCATACATGCAGACCTTACAAATAGCTTGTCAAATTTGCATGCAGTTCACATGAGTCCAGGCCATCAGACAGTAAAACTTTCCACAAGTCTTTCCTAGATAACTTCACTTCTGATCCTGACTTGCACTGAAATGGACCCCCATTTCTAAGTTCAGTTAAATCCTCACATGAGGCACTATCTTCTGGAGGCTTGTTTTCCAGAAGCTTGGAGTTTCCCCAATCAATCTCTAATTTGTTTGTGCAAAGGCATATTGTTCTCTGCTTATCTCCTTCCTCTTGCATTTTGCTGTAAGCTTCAAGGTGAAGTCAGACCATATTTTCCACAGTGGATTTGGAAATCTCTTCAGCTAAATGTCCAAGCTGATCATTTTCAAATTCTGCCTTCCATCTAACATCAGGAGTCAATTTTGCCAAGTTCTCTGCCACTTTAAAGCAAGGATCACTTTCTTTCCAGCTGTCATGTCCATCCCAGGTCTCATTGGGTAGAATTTTATAGTCCATATTCCTGCCAAAATTCTCTTTAAAGCAGTCTACTCTTTTTCTATCAAGTACTTTACAATTCCTCCAAAAATACCTCTTATCTATTTATAAATCTGTTCCACCATTTTTGATAACTACAAGCAGCACAAACCCACTTTCTCATTATCAATTTCTGTATTAGTTTTCCAAAACACTGATAAAAGGTTCCAGAAATATGCTGGCTGTTATAAAGGGGATTTATATGAGCCTAATGCTTACAATCTAGAGGCTGTTAAATGTCCAAATCTAGGCAACATCAGAAATGGTGACTTTCTCACCAAAGTGAGCTGCTATTGATCCTAGCATCCTACCATGTGGCAATCAGGCATATGGCAGGGCTCATTTCATCAGCCCTGAAGTTTTCTGTGGGCACAGCCCCTTGGGGACCTTGAGATCCTTGAGATAAAAAATGGCAGAGCTTCCATTTTTGTGTCACTGTGTTTCTGTTTATATCAGCTCCAGTAAAAGGTCATAGACTAAACCTGAGTCATGCCTCATTGATTTAGTCATATCAAAAGGCTCTCACACTAACAGGAATGGATTAATTATTTTTGTAGCAGCATGAGGGGCTTGTTAATAACACATTTCTTTCCTACATGAGCAAATTCTTCAATTTATATGCCAAGGTCAAAAGTTTGACTTACTAAATTTATACACTTTAAGGGCAAAATATAGAGAAAAGATCCATTGTCATTACTTCACAATATATGTTGTTCATGTAGTCTGAAGTAGAATTCACCTAAGTGTTTTTAACAGGAGGTTATTGACTTATTTTTCATAATCCTTGTTTATAAAAATTGTCAATTTTATAATTGTGGTTATAAAGTTAAATGAGTATTTAATGTAAATTGTAATATTTTGTGTCTCAAAATGCTAAAGGCTTTCCCTTTAAGATTTGGAAAAACGCAAGGATGACCACTTTCACTGCTCATATTTAACTTTGTGTTAGAGTACTAGGTTGAACACTTAAGCAAGAAAAAACAATACAATTCTTCCAAATTGGAAAGGAAGAAGTAAAAACTTCACTATTTGTAGATGACATGATCCTATGCTAAGAAAGTTCTGAAAATTGTACAACAAAGCTTCTAGAGGAGATAAACGAGTTCAGTAAAGTGGAAGGATATGAGATCAACATGCAAAATTCAGTAGCATTTCTGTACACTAACAATGAGTAATCTGAAGAGGAAATCAATAAAAATTCCATTGACAATAGGAACTAAAAGAATCAAATATCTAGGAGTAAACTTAAAGATATAAATGACTTGTATTTATTTATTTATTTTTATTTTGACCAAAATTTTATTTTTTCTTCATACTCTTTTTTTTTAATTATTGTTGGTAAAAATCAAAATTTTTTGCAGTACATACCAATATTTGTAAAATGATATATAAATACATATGCATATATGTGCATTTGCTTACATAAATGTTATTTTATATATATATATAGTTTTTACTTTTAAAAGGTGCTTAGATTACCTAATTATTACTCAGAAATTACAGGGATTCCCATGTTCCCCACCTTCCACACCTCCCACAACATCCCATACCAACATCCTTCATCAGTGTGGAACATCACCCGCAATGGATATACACATTCTGGGGCCTTGCCACCAAGCATAGACCACATTTCACATCATAGACCACCCTCTCTCCCACACAGTTCTGCGTGGTATATGCTGATGCAAAATGGCCTACATCTGTCGCCGCAATGCCACTCATGACAACCCCCAAGTCCCAAAAAGCCCATTTATTTCAACTGCCCCACCCCTCCCGGCCCCAAAATGTCCAGTGGCCACTGTCTCCACCTCACTGTTACAATTTCTTCCATTGCTTGAATCACAATATACGACAGAACACCACCAAGTCCATTCCAGTCCATAGCTCTTCCCCCAATCCTGGGGAGTTTGGGATGGTGATGTCCACTCCACCTCCAAGTGAGAGAGGGTTTATATTACATGGATATGGTGGATGGGATTATCCTGCCTACAGCTGCAGGCCTTCTCCATTCCCTGGGATGGCTGTCGCCCATAGTCGTCTCCTCGCCAAGTGACTTGGATGAGTCCATTGAGCTATAGGGTAGGGGTTGCAGCTGCACCGAGATTGCAGGCACAGCTGGCACATAGGTAGGCCAGAGGCTCCAGTCTCCAGAAGTACACCTAAAAACTCCAGCATCACATATAGGTTTGAATAGAAGGGACTGATGGACAATGTGCAGGAAGGACTTACTTGAGTGACTGTCACTCTCAGGAGCACAGATTCCAAAGAGGAGCCCACTAATAAGGCATCAATCTCTGGGGCTATCCCCACTTATATAGGACTTGGGTGTCTACAGAGCCCTCAGGAGCCCCTATGTGTGGGGTGCTATCCACTTTGGTGTTCTATGAGATCCTGCTGAGGTGTGCGTAAGTGTTACCTCTGGGATGGCCTCCGACTCTCTTTGAAGTCTCTTAGCCACATGAACTCATTTCTCTTTACTCTTTCCCCCTTTTATTCAAGGTCTTTTTCTGATCGTGTTGCCAGTTGGCACTTGGTATTAATCCCTCGTTGCTAGGGAGGCTCATCCCAAGGAGGTATGTCCCACATCGGGGGGAAGGTAATGCATTCATATGCTGAGTTTGGCTTAGAAAGAGGCCACTTTTGAGCAACAAGGAGGCTCTCAGATGGCAACCCTTAGGCACCCCATAACAGTAGGTTAAGTTTCAATTACAAGAGCAAAGACTCTTAAGGCTAGTCCTCAATAACAAGAACCCATCAGTAGGACATCCTGTTTTGCCAGACACTGCCTCTGCACTCAGGGGACTCTTGCTGCTCCCTTGGAGAATGTGGCAGAATTCTCCAGTATGGGAATTCAGATTCCCTCATTTATTGAGTGATTGTCTACCCTCTGTGACCATGCCCCATCCCTTGATCATTTGAAGAATTTTATATATCTTTCATGTATATTCAGATGAACTTACTCCCATGAGCCCCACATCCCAGACACTGCCCACCAATGAACTTTTACAGCCCCCATTGTAACCCTTCTGTGATCCAAACCTTCCCTGAACATGAAGCCCATATAATAATGAAATATAATTAATAGGAAAAAGAAATAATAATGATAAGCTTAAGTGCAAGAGATAAGTACAAGGAAGCTCAGAAGAAAAAAAAAAAAGAAAGAAACTAAACTAAAAGTAAAATATAATTAGTGGATTGGGACATTCAAAAAAATGGAAAAAAAAACAAAAAAAATCTTTTTTTTTTAAATTATTTTTTTTTCCTTTTATTACTGCATTTTCGGATGTCCAGTGCACCATGACACCTTCCCCCTCTCATTCCCCAGTGTCTCCCAAATTTTCATTTAATTTTCAAAGAAGTTTTAGGTCACAGCAGAGTCACACACAGAATAATAAAGACTCCCACATACCCAAACTCCCTCCCCCTTCCCCACCCCATATTAAAACCTTTTTTTAAATGGATGTTAGCATTGTTATAACAGTTATACAGATAGTAAAGTATAGCAACTAAGCATTGTTGATGGTTTACAGTATAGCTTACAATTTAGACTGTACAGTTTAATAATTTTTGTTGATATTTACCATGTCCTGTGTCCATTACTGTAAGGTAATGAAAAACATTTCCCGTGACCACTAAATATCCCTGTAAATGACTTTTATACAGACATATCTACACAACATAATCAATATCTCCTTTTTGGAATTCATAAATAATATCAAACTGCCACAGGTATAATTGATTGGGAAGTTCATGCCATGAAATTCAATTTTATTACTGTAAAGGCATTCCTTATTTCATCCAATTTGTCCTTTGAGTCTCTGTTGTCACATTATTCTATTGTATGTCTTTTTACACTTTAATTTACCCTTCCTAATAATCTTCACATCTACACACTTCTCTACATCTTTCACCCTTGTTTTTTTTTTCCTTTCAGGCTGCTGCATTTCCTTAGCATCTCCTCTAATTCTGGCCTTTTGTTAACAAATTCTAACACTTTTTTGCTTGTGAAGACTTTAAACTCATCCTCTATTTTGAAGGACAGCTTTGCCAGATATAGTATTTTTGGCTGACAGTTTTTCTTTTTCAGTACCTTAAATACATCATACCATTTTCTTCTCACTCCCTTGGTTTCTGAAGAGAAGTTGCACTTAATTTTATTGAGTTTCCCTTGCATGTGATGCTTTGCTTTTCTCTTGCTTCTCTCAGAATCCTCTGTTTCTGATATTTGTCACTCTGAATTAAAGTTGTCTCAGAGTAGGTGTATTCTGTTTCGGGTATATTGTCCTTCTTGGATATTGATATGTGTGTCTTTCCTAAGGTTTGGGAAATGTATTAGTCGACAATGGTTGCTGAACCAAAATACCAAAAATCTGTTAGCTTTTATAAAGGTTATTTTTTGGGGTAAAAGTTTACAGTTATAAGGTCCTAAAGAGTCTAACTCAGGGTTGCTTTCTCACCAAAGTCTGGTGCCATGTGTTGAAGCAAGAAGACAGGTGATTTCTACCTGGTCTTTTCCTCCTTCTTCCTCTTAAGTATTGGTGGGCTCAGCTTCATCTGACCTCAGCTGTAGGTTGGCAAAGGGCTTGTCTCTCAGGACTTCCAAAATTAGTCTGGCATTGAGCTCATTTCTTTCCAAGCTTTCTGAGCTGGTCAGCTGCTCAGCTACAATCAGGTGAATGGCTCAGCTCTCCCCAAGGTTTAGCTGACTGAGCCTTCTGACAACTGGCATATATGGAGCTCTCTCTCTTCCTGTGTCTTCTACTGTGTTTGTACATTTATATACACTCACAAAGAAGACAGGTACTCAATCCTATGCCATGTCCTACTGAGGAGGTCAAATCAAACGTCCTAAATTGATTTAATCAAGTAAACTTAAAACAACTGAGCTTAATACAACCAAAGGGTATCATACCCAGAGGAACAGTCCAGTTTGCAAACATTCTCTCTTTTTAGGGATTTATAAATAATCTCAAACTGCCACAGAAAGTTTTCAGTCATTAGTTCCTCAAATATTCTTTCAGCCACTTTTCCATTCTCTTCTCCTTCTGGGACACCAATACTGTGAATATTTGTGCATTTCATGTTTTCATTAAATTCCCGGAGACTGTTCCATATTTTCCATTCTCTTCTCTTCTGTTATTTTGTATTTTAGAGTTCAGTTGTTCTGTTTGAAATCACTAATTCTGTCTTCAAGCAATTCAAATCTGCTCTTATGTGACTCTAATGTATTCTTTAATTATGCTTTTTTTGCAAAGTGACATAGAATGTTTATGGTAATTCAAAGTATCAGACTAAGAACTGTGAGTTCTGTTTAAAAGTGTGGCTTGATTGGTTGATTGATTTTTATATTTTTAAAGAAGCTATAGATTACAATAATGATACATAAAATATGTAAGCAATCCCATATGCCCCAACCCCTCTCCTTCCCACACTTTCCCACATCAACATCTTTTATTAGTGTGGTACATTTTTGCAATTTTGATGAATACATACTGAAGCATTGATACTAACCATGGACTATAGTTTATATTATAGTTTACATGCTGCCACACACAAATTTATAGATTATGACAAAATATATACTGGTCTGTGTCTGTCAATGCAATGTCATGAGGGCAATTTCAATGTCCCAAAAATGTCCCCATGTTAAATATATTACTCCCTCTCCCTCCACTCTGAATCTTTGATGGCCAATGCCTTTATATCAATGATAAATGTTCTTCCATTGCTAGCATAATAATAAGTCTATAATAGAATAATAATGTCTACTTTAGTCCATTTTTCATTCTGCAATCTTGAGGATTTTGGGATGGTGATGCCTACTCTGTTTCTAATTAAGAGGGGGCTTAGATACCATGGGACAGATGGCTGGAACTTTCTTGCAGTTGCAGACATACTCTGTTCCTTAGGATGTGTGTTGTTCCTCATCTCCTTGTAAGTTGTCCTGGGTGAGTCCAATGAACTGGAGAGTAAGTTTTGCAACTTTGCTCAGATTCAGGGCTCAACCAACACATGAACAGACGAAGGATTTAAATCTCTGGGACCTATATTTAATAAGTAGAGTGATAATTATAGTTTCAATTAAAAGTGGCATAGGATCCATGTGTAGGGAAATTATAAATCAGTCTAACTGCAACATAAGGAGAATACATTCAAAAGTAAGGTTCACTAACAGGGTGCCAAATTCCTGAGCTTGTCTGCCCTGGTTATAGTGTCTAGAGCCCCCAGGACCCCTGCTGTTTGAGCCTTTGTTTACTGTGGCTGACAATAAGATCCTGCTGAGATGTGCATAAGCATAACCTCTGCAATGAACTCAGGATTCACTTTGAAAATTCTTTTAACTGTAAAAACTCATTCATATTTAATATTTCCCATTTTGGTCAAGGTCTTTTTCCAGATGCATTGCTAGTTGGTGCTTGACAATAACCCCTCATTGCAGAAGGCTCATCCCCAGGAGTCTTGTTCCAAGCCAGGGGGAATGGTAGTGCATTTATATGCTTAGTTTGGTTTAGAGAGAGAGAACATTTGAGCAACAAGCAGACTTTCAGGAGGTAACTCAGGCAATATATAATATTAGATTAAGTTTTAATTTCACAAGAAAAGGTTCATAATTACAATCATCAATACCAACAATCTGTCTTACTACACTAGGCTCTGCACATTTTCTCCAGGGATTCTTGCTGTTCCTTTAGAGAATGTAGCAGTACTCCCCAGGAAGGAATTCAATATTCTTTTGGTAATTATGTGGGTCTCCACCCCCCAAGAAAACATCCCATGAACATTAGAATATATTCATATGCCTTAGAGGCCCTTCCCAGTTTCACCATTTCCTACAAATTCCCCAATCAATGATGCACCACATGAGTGATCCTCTTCTTCCTGAGTTGGGACCCTTCTGTGATCCAACACTTCTCCAAAAATGAAGCCAAAAATAAAATTAAGAAAATAATATGATAATAATTTTAAAATAAATAAAATGCAAAAATAAAAAATAAGAAAACTGAAATACAATAAAATTTTAATACACTGTGTCTTTCATCATTGTGAGATCTTTCTTGTATGTACAGTGACAATTTCTTCCATATATTCCCCCATTGTCTTTTGCTTTTTTTTTCATTTTGTCTTCAAAAAAGCTTTAGGTTACAGAAAAGTCACATAGAAAATATAAGAGATTCCAATATAATCAATGCCCTCCCCGTTTTCCACTCTCCCCTATTAATAATATTTTACATGTGGATGAAACATTTGTTACAGATGACATACAAATATTGAAATATTGCTATTAACCATGGTCAATGGTTTACATTATGGTTTATATTTTGCACAGTACACTTTTGCCAAAATTTAAAATGGCCTATATCAATGAAGATCATGAAGAACAATTCTAATGTCCAAACAATGCCCTATGTTCCAGTAATTTTAATCTCATTCTTCATGTCTTTCAATTCCATAAAGTATGTTACTTTTCTTTGCAGACTTGCAAATTGTTCCTTGTGGTCAACCAATGTCTTCTTAATATTCTTTATCTCTTTAATCATATATATATATATATATATTTCTTTAACTTAATTTAGGAGAGTTGTATGATTATCCCTGATTGTCTTAAATCCTGTGCCTCTTCAGAATATTTGGTTTGCTCCTTTGGCTGGACCACCACTTCTGTTTCTTAGCTTGGCTTGTAATTTTTTGCTAATGTCTAAGCATCTGTATATTTTGGTGAATTTTCTCTGATTGCCAATTTCTGTCTCTTGCCTATTTTTTTTTTTTTTTACTCAGTTGTACTATGATATTTGTTTCAACTTATTCTAAATCTTTAATGTTGCCTAGCTTAAGTTAACAAAATCAGGCCAGGGACTCAATAATGGGGCACAGATTTTCTCCCAAGGCTTAGGATACAGACAGAACCCAAAAGAGTTTTGTCTGTGCAATTTCCAGACCAACCAGCAAATGGTAGTTTTCGGCACACCTTTCCACAGAGGTTTTTCAATCTTGGCTTCCTGTATTCCTGTGTTGAATCTCCAATGCAGAGATTCAAAGCAGGCTCTGCTGGCTTAATTCACTGAAGAAAAAGACTCCCAACTCCTGTCCCATTTCCCTTGAAACAGCTGACAGAGAAGAAGTTATCTATTCCCCTCTCAGTGAGCTGCATTGAGCCAGGGGTTTTACCTCAGCCTAATATCTTGGGAATGGGGAAGGGAAGCCTTTCCTGTTCACTGCAGGTGTTTGATCACTCATTTCCATTGTTTGGAGTTCTTTGTCTCTAGGTCCCATCCACTCCTGGGATTTGTGTAGTACTTTTCTTGTCAGCTGACCACCAAAGCAGGTCTTCAGGCAGGTTTTGGCAAGAGCTCTATTATTTTTGTGAGAGAATTGAGTCCTGACTGCTAGTCTGATGTCATCTTCCCCAAACCCTGTGGAACTAGCTTTATTTTACAATGTATTTCCTAGATATTGTACAAATATAATTATGTTTTCTGTTATTTAATTGCATATAAGCAAATAGTTATAAGCAAATAGAATGATATAAATTACATCCCATATTTAAATGGAAGTTAGTATAATCAATAACTCTTCTATGCCTTATTTTTATTTTATTCTTCATTTCATTATGATTTCTTCTTTGCTTTATTCAATCCCTTATTTATTCTCCCTTGGATAGCCTTGCCAGTACATCAATTTGTATATCAGCAGGCATATCTGTAGTGTAAATTCCAGATGTTTAAGTGATAAATTGGAAACATTTTTGTAATTTTCATATATATGAAAACATGTTCCCTCCATAAAGTGCAACCATTTTGTACTCTCATCACTCCAGTCTTGCTTTCCAACAGCCTTGTCATCAGAAAGTTATAGCAAATGTTTCACTTTGCAAATATCATTGTTCTTTAAATCAGCATTTTTATTATGATTAGGTTGAGCATATTTTTCAGATGTTTAAGGCACATTTTATCCATTTTTTCATGACCTATCAATTCACTTCCTTTGTCTATTTTTTAAAACTGATTTGTCAGTGTTCTACTCTTAGTTTCAAAAATCATTTTTATTAAGGTAATGAGTTGAAATAAAAAGTTAAAAATAATAAAAAGTAATAATTTTTAAAGTTTCCTTACAATATAGTGAAAATGACATAAATTAAAAATAAACATAATTTAAATATATTTTCTCAAATTATGGTATTTTTTTCAATGTAGATCTTGTTTCTATTTTTATGTAGTCAAAATTCATTAATATTTTCTTTTATAATCTCAATTTTAAGATGCAGAAAAATCTTTCCTGTATTACTCATACTCATTTAAATTCCCAGCAGGTAAAATGGGAACTCCAGTGCTCAGGTAATCACATCTTTTCCATTTAGACATTATGCTTGGGTGAGGTACTATTACAATGGATACATTTAATTTGCATATTCCTGAGTCCTAACTAATTTGATTAAGGTTCATATTGTCTATATGAATAGCTTTGTGAAGGGCATATTCCAAGATTTTGCCCATGTTTTTATTGAAATGACAGTTTTTGTTAAATTATTGACTTGGAGAAATTAAGTGTATGTTGTGCATATATTTTATTGTTGGACATTTATATTTCAAACCCTTTATCATACACTTTGGGTTACTTTTTACTTATGGAGAGGGTGTAACTCAAGTGGTTGTGCATATGCTTCCCATTTACAAGGTCCTTGCTTTGATCCACGGTACCTCCTAAAAAAGTGAAAAAATCAAATTCCATTGGGGAGCAGATGTTCTCAGTGGCTGAATGTCTGTTTACCTTGTAGAAGATCCAGGGTTCAATCCCTGGTACCTCCTAAAACAAAAGGAAAAAAAAATATCCTTGATGAATAAAAGTGATTATCCTTTATTAATTAATTTTATTTTTTCTCCTTTAAAATTAAAACTTTACATATCCTATTCAGTAAACAAAGTCATGCAAACATCTTTCTATACTTTCTCCTAAAAGTTCATTTCTTATTTCTTTTTAGCTTGCATATTTAGATTTGCACGCATTTAAATTTAAATATGCCTCTGTATTTCCTCACATTATAATTCTTTTCTAGCTCTATCACTTTCCCTTGATTTGTTCTGAATTTAAATTTTTAGGCTCCTACAGATTAATAGCTTTGCTATCTTTTTTATGGATTGTCATCTATTATTATTATGACATGCTCAAATTGCCTTCAAGTCTACATTGGATGATAAAATATTATACCCTAAAATTCTGTGTCTTTATATTTAGGCCACATTTCATCACTATATGGTTGAGTATGGTATTCTCATCTAGTCTAATAATGATAAAACATTAATAGAAAGAGTAATTAATGTTTTTGTTAACTATACATGTACATATGCTTTGATATACTTTTTCCCTATTTTCTTAACTTATTTTTGAATAATCCCTATTTTTATAGTCCATTTTCATCTGTTATATAAAATTGTACACATTTTTACTGAATAATATAGAGTATATTGTTTTTTATATTCAAGGAATATAATACATCATTGGTTGAACTTTTATAAATTAAAATCATAATCTCTTCTCTCTCAATCACTCAAAGGTTAAACTTAAATCCCAAAGAAGGATGTTTGAGCAGGATATATATTCTTCTCAAGTGCTCATGGAATTTTCTCCAGGCTAGACCATATATTGGTTCACAAGACAGATCTTAATCTTACAAAGGTTGAAATTATACAAAGCTTTTTCTCTGATCATAATGGAATGAAGCTGGAAGTCAATAATAGGTAGAAAAAGAGAAAATCCACACATACATTGAGATGAAACAACACACTTAAATAATCAGTGGATCAAAGAAGAAATTACAAGAGAAATCAGTAAAAATTTCAAAACATGAAAACAAGAACATAACATATTCAAACCTATGGGATACAGCCAGTGCAGTTCTGATAGTGAAATTTATACCTCTCAATGTTTACATTAAAAAAGAAGAAAGAGCTGAAATCAAAGACTTAAATGCACACCTGGAGAAACTAGAAAAAGTTTAGCAAACTAACTCCAAAGCAAGCAGAAAGAAAGAAATGACAAAGATTAGAGCAGAAGTAAATGAGACTAAGAACAAAAAATAAAAACAAAAAGAAAATCAACAAAATCAAAACTTGGTTCTTCAAGAAGATCAAAAGATTTATGTTTGGAAGAAGTTTGCTCTTAAGAACTAAGACAATGTCTTTTTCTCTGCATTTGTAAAAATTATATCAAAGAACAATCAATAAATATATTGAATACCAAAATCTACCCTTGAATATAATTGGATAATCAGTTTTATGAAAGAAAAAGAGAGCAAGTAGTCCTTCCAATTATAACATTTCCTAGACTTCGAACTCTGTGTTCATAATAAAGTATTTTGTTTTGTTCCAGCTTATTTAAAAAGCAGTGGTTACTATGGCATTTTTCCACCCTTTCATACTCTCCCTACATGCAATCTTGTCCTCCTAGTTTATTAACTTTTTACTTCTTCCCCCTGTGCATTCAAAGAGAATGATCACATGGTACCTGAAAATGTTTTCATTTCACCCTATAATTTAAATGATAATTTAATTGGTACAGAATTCTAGTTTTAAGTTCTTATGTATCCACTCTCCAAAGCAGTCACCCTAATGTTCATCAATGTAGGTTATGTGTACTCCATTTTGGAGGCTTTTAGAATATTTATTGTCTTAGAAATTTTTAAATTTCACGGTTGATAATTGTATATGTGTTGTGTATATTTTTGCTAATATTATTTTGAAACTCTACTTGCCTTTTATATAACTCAGGAATTTTACATTTTTCTGGGTTATACTTGTTTATTATACCTTCAAATATTTCCTCAAAACTACTTTTTGAAAATAATAAACTATTTTATATATGTTTTATATTACAGAAAAGTTACATCAAAACTGTACACATGCCTCTTCTGTCCCTTCTATTTGTACCTATAGTTGGTACTGGAGTTGGTAGGTGTATGCCCAAGACACTTGAGTCTTTGGACTGTCTATGTGCCAGCTGTGCCCTGAGCCTCAGTGGAGTTGCAACACATTTACATTTTGGATCATACACTTTTATAGATTTTTTTAAAATTTTTTATTGTTCATAAAAATCAAGATTTTTCACAGTACATACCAATATTTGTAAAATGATATATAACTACATATGCATATATGTGCATTTTCTTACATAAATGTTATTTTATATATATATATATTTAAAGGTGCTTAGATTACCTAATTATTACTCAGAAATTACAGGGATTCCCATGTTCCCCACCTCCCACACCTCCCACAACATCCCACTTTTATAGATTTTGATGAAGTTTGATATATTCTGTATCTATCCATGTAAGATCATGTAGAACAATTCCATCACCCAAAAATATCCTGTGTGGCATCTATTCTATTCCTCTGTCCGTCTCCCCTCAGGACCCACAGTAACAACCAAGATTAACTCATTGAAGGACCAGATTCACAGTTACTTGCATCAACATTGAAGGCTTGTCATACTGTCCTGCCCTTCCCTATTAGACCCTGCATATGCTCTCAAGAGACTCCTGGCCTTACAGGTGAGACGATAGCAAGAATCCCCAGTATGGGAGTCCAACACAGTCCTGCTCATTATGTGATTCTCCATCCCCTGAAACGATGACAAGATGAATGCTACAAACTCCCCAGAAGCCTGCCCCAGGAGTGCCCTGTGCTGCATGCCCCCCACATCCAACATGCTAAACCAGTAAACCTCCCCTGACATACATGCCAAAAAAACATAACCAGGATTGTAATTTCAACTACATAACCTAAATTCTCAGAGTTCAACTACTCCTTCCCACAACCCTTCCCCCAATTCCATGGACAGTCTAACTCACTCACCTCATTCTACCCCACTCACAGACCAGCACCACCCAACTCAATATCATCACTCTTCCAATGTTATGCCCATCCTCTGTATAACTACACCCTTCCACATTATCATGGATTTTTTCCATATAAGCACTGACTCACAAACTTTTCTCCCTTTCTGTCTCCTGTAAACCTATCTTCCAGAGCTGGCTTTGTGAGTCTGCTCAACTTGCTTAATTCAAATCAGTGAGGTCATGTAATATTCATCTTTTAGTTCCTGGCTTGCTTCACAGAACTTAAGGTCTTCAAAATTCATCCATGTTATTCCATATGTTAATACTGCATTCCTTCTTAGGGTTGAGTAATATTCCATTGTATGTATGTATCATAATTTGTTTAGCCATTCATCTGCTTATGGACATTTAGGTTGTTCCAACTTTTGGCAATAGTGAATGATGTCATTATAAACATTGGCTTACAAATATCTGTCCATGTCTCTGCTTTCAGTGCTTCTGGGTATATACCCAGCAGTGGGATTGCTGGATCATATGACAGTTCTACTGTTCAGTTCCTGAGGAACTGCCAAACTGTCCTCCACAATGACTGCAACATTCTACATTCCCACCAAAAGTGGATGAGTATTCCCATTCCTCCACATCCTCTCCAACACTTGTAGTCCTCTGTTTTTTTCAATAGCCATCAGTCTAATGGGTGTATGATGATATCTTATTGTAGTTTTGATTTGCATTTCTCTAATAACTAGGGATGTTGTTAATCTTTTCATAAGGCTTTTATCCATTTGTACTTCTTCTTTAGAGAAGTTCCTATTCAAATCACTTGCCCATTTTGTAAAGGGGTTGTCTTTTTATATTTGAGGTGTTTGATTTCTTTATATATGCTCAATATTGGGCTCTTATCAGATACATGGTTTACAAAATATATTCTCCCATTGAGTGGGCTGCCTTTTCACTTTCTTTTTTTTAATATTTATTTTTAAATGATACTTAGATTACATGTATGTTAGATAAAAATACAGGGAATTCCCATATGCCCCTCTCCCTACATCTCTCATAGTTTTACACATTAACAACATCTTTCATTAGTGGGTTACATTCATTACAACTGATAAAACATTTTGGAGCAATGCCACTAAGCATGGATTAGAGTTTCCATTGTAGCTTACACTCTCCCCCACACAATTTTTTTGGTTATGATGAGATATGTAATGTCTTGTGTTTGTCATTGTAATTTCATTCAGGACATGTCCCAAGCCCCAAAAATGCCCCCATATTACACTTATTTTTCCCTTTCCCTGCTCACAGAATCTCCAGTGTCCACTGCTTCCCTATCAATGATAAAAATTTCTTTCATTCCTAGAATCATAAGTCTATATTAGAATACCAGTAAGTCAAGATTAGACCATAGTTCTTTCCATAATCCTGAGGGTTCTTGGATGGTGATGCCCATTACACCTCTAATTGAGGGAGAGGCTTCAATCCCATGGGACAGAAGGATGGGGCTTGCTTCCTTGCTGTTGTATACTCTTTCAGCTTTTGGGATGATTGTTGTTCATCATCATCTCCTTGTTATTTGTCCTGGATGAGTCCAATGAACTGTACAGTAGGTTTGGCAACTCTGTTGAGATTCAGGGCCTGGCTGGCACATGGACAGACCAAAGATTTTAGTCTCTTGGGTGTACAACTATCAACTCTAGTACTAATTATAGGTTCAAATAGAAGGGTCAAAAGAGCTATGTTTAGGGAAACCACAACTGAGTCCATCTAATATGGGGGAACATAAGTTACAAAGTAGGGTACTCTGGCAAGGTATCAAACTCCTGAGATATCTGCTCTGACTATAGTGTCTGGAAGTCTCCAGAGCCTTCATAAGACCCACTATTTGAGGTAGTATTTACTTTGGCCATCAATGAGATCCTGCAGAGACACACATAAGCATAGTCTCTGGAATGACCTTCTGACGCCCTTTGAAGTCTCTTAGCCATATAAACTCATTTGTCTTTACCCTTTGGTCAAGGTCTTTTTCCAGTTGGGTTGCTAGTTGGTGCTTGATAGTAATCCCTTGGTGCCAGGGAGGCTCATATTTAGACTCATATCAGATGCTGGGGGGAAGGTAATGCATTTATTACCTGAGTTTGATTAAAAGAAAGGTCACATTTGAACCACAGAGAGGCTCTCAGGAGGTAAATCTTACGCACCTATAATAATAGGTTAAATTTCAATTTCAATAGTCAAGATTCATAAGTACAGTCATCAATATTAATGGCCCATCACTTGCCCATCCTCCTTCACTAATCATTGCCCCTGTACTCAAGGGATTCTTGCTGTTCCATTAGAGAATGTGGCAGGGCTCCTTCGGATGAGAATTTGATATTCTTTTGGTTATTGTGTGAATTTCCACCCACCACGACAATGCTCCATGAACATTCAAACACATTTATATGCCTTATATGTATGCCCAGGTGAACCTCTTCCCATGTATCCCCCATCACTGACACACCACTCAAATGATCCACACTTGTCATGGTCATAACCATTCTGTAATTCAAAAGTTCTTCAAAAATGAAGCCAATGAAATAGCCAGATGCAATTATTATTATTTTTTAAATAGGGCATATCACTATTGACATTTTTTTTTATTGAGGGTAAAAATCAAGTTTTTCAAAATAGATAATAATACTTGTAAAATGATATATAAATACATATGCATATATGTGCATTTGTTTACATAAATGTTATTTGTTTTATATATATATATATATTTTTTTTTTTAAGTGCTTAGATTACCTAAATATTACTCAAAAGTTACAGGGATTCCCATGTTCCCCACCTCCCACACCAACATCCCTCATCCGTGTGACACAACACAAGCAATGGATATACACATCCTGGGACCTTGTCACCAAACATAGAACACAGTTCACATCATAGACCACACTCTTTCCCACACAGTTCTGCATGGTATAAGCTTATGGAAATTGGCCTACATCCATCACCGCCACGCCACTCAGGACAAACCCAAAGTCCCAAAAAAGCCCCTGTATTTCAACTGCCCCCTCCTCTCCCTGCCTCAAAAACGTCCATTGGCCACCGGCTCCACCTCACTGTTGCAATTTCCTCCGTTGCTTGAATCACAATATGTCAACAACAGAACACCACCAAGTTCACTCTAGTACACAGCTCCTGCCCCAATCTGGAGGGTACTGGGATGGTGATGTCCACTCCACCTCCAAGTGAGAGAGGGCTTATATCCCGTGGATACTGTGGATGGGATTATCATGCCTGCAGCTGCAGGCCCTCTCCATTCCCTGGGATGGCCGTTGCCCATTGTCGATTCCTCACCAGGTTACTTGGATGAGTCCATTGAGCTGTAGGGTAGGAGTTGCAGCTGCACCGAGATTGCAGGCACAGCTGGCACATAGGTAGGCCAGAGGCTCCAGTCTCTGGAGGTACACCTAAAAACGCCAGCATCACATATAGGTTTGAATAGAAGGGACTGCTGGACCATGTGCAGGGAGGACTTATTTGAGTCCAACTCTGTCATTCTCAGGAACACAGATTCCAATGAAGAGCCCACTAATTAGGCATCAATCTCTGGGGCTATCCCCACTTGTATAAGACCTGGGTGTCTCCAGAGCCCTCAGGGGTCCCTGTGTGTGGGGTGATATCCACTTTGGTGTTCTATGAGATCCTATTGAGGTGTGCATAAGCATTACCTCTGGGATGACCTCCCAACTCTCTTTGAAGTCTCTTAGCCACATGAACTCATTTTTCTTTACCTTTCCCTCTTTCATTTAATGTCATTTTCCAATCGTGTTGCCAGTTGGCACTTGGTATTAATCCCTCATTGCCAGGGAGGCTCATCCCCAGGAGTCATGTCCCAAGTTGGGGGGAAGGTAATGCATTTAAATGCTGATTTTGGCTTAGAAAGAGGCCACATTTGAGCAACAAGGAGGCTCTCAGGTGGCAACGCTTAGGCATCCCATAACAGTAGGCTAAGTTTCAATTAGAGCAAATACTCATAAGGCTAGTCCTCAATAACAAGAACCCATCTGTGGGCCATCCTCTTTTGCCCGACACTGCCTCTGCACTCAGGGGACTGCTGCTGCTCTCTTGGGGAATGTAGCAGAGCTCTCCAGGCTGGGAATTCAGATTTCCTCATTTATTGAGTAATTGTCTACCCACCGTGACCATGCCCCATCCCTTGATCATTTGAACAATTTTATATATCTTTCATGTATATTCAGATGGACTTACTCCCATGAATCCTCCATCCCAGACAACCCCCACCAATGATCCTCTGCAGCACCCCTTGTAACCCTTCTGTGATCTAAACCTTCCTTGAACATGAAGCCCATATAATAACAATATTCAATGAATAGGAAAAAGAAATAATAACGATAAGTTTAAGGAAACTCAGAAGAAAAAAAAAGAAACTAAACTAAAAATAGAATATAATTAGCAGATTGGGACATTTGAAAAAATGAGAAATAAAAACAAAAAGAAAATCTCTTTTAAAAGAAGTTATTCTTTTTTCCTTTTATCACTGTATTATCAGATGTCCAATGTACCATGACACCTTCCCCCTCACATTCCCCACTGTCTCCCAAATTTTGATTTAATTTTCAAAGAAGTTTTAGGTCACAGCAAAGTCACACCCAGAAAACTAGAGACTTCCACATACCCAACCTCCCTCCCCCTTCCCCACCCCATATTAAAACCTTTTTTTTAAAGGATGTTAACATTGTTACAACTGTTATACAGATAGTAAAATATAGCAACAAAAAATTGTCAAAGGTTTACAGTATAGTTTACAAATTAAACTGTACAGTTTAAGAATTTTTGATGATATTTATCATGTCCTGTGTCCAATACTGTGAGGTAATGAAGAATATTCCCCATGACCACTAAATACCCCATTTGATCTGTTCTGTGCCTTCCTCCCCACCCCCTGGGGCAAATGACTTTTCCCTGTCTTGGCTCATGGGATGACATGATTCATAGTTACATGCCTTGGGTATTCTAACCTACCCTTTCTAATCTACCCACCTTTTATCCTGCACCAACGAATCCAGTAAAATCTCTTCCTACCTGTCCTATCCTTCAATATGTAATTATACTCTTTCAATGTACCAAAGATAATGTCCATATGGGTGATGGCTTGCAACCTACCCTTCTCTCTCTCTCCCTTGTTAGCCTATCTTTCAGTCAGTGGTTCCCAGAAACTCGTAACGTTCCTCAATTCAAATCAATGAGGTCATAAACTGTTCATCCTTCAAGCCTGGCTTGCTTCACCAACATAAGTTCTTCAAAATTCATCCATGTTATTCCATGTGTTAGCACTTAATTCCTTCTGACAGCTGAGTAATATTCCATTGGATGTATGTACCACATTTTGTTTATCCATTCCTCTGTTGATGGGCACTGGGGCTGATTCCAAGTTTTGGCAATTTTGAACAATGCCCCTATGAACATTGGTGTGCATATATCTGTTCATGTCTTTGCTTTCAATTCTTCTGGTGATATACCCAGTAGTGGAATTGCTGGATCATATGGAAGATCTATTGTTAGTTTTCTGAGGAATTGCCAAACTGTCCTCCACAGTGGCTGGAGCATTCCACAATCCAACCAGCAGTGGATAAGGGTTCCTATATCTCCACATCCTCTCCAACACTTATATTCTGCTGTTTTTTTAATAGCTGCCATTCTGATGGGTGTAAGATGGTATCTCATTGTGGTTTTGATTTGCATTTCCCTAATAGCTAGCGATACCAAGCATTTTTTCATGTACTTTTTGGCCATTTGTATTTCTTCCTTGGAGAAGTGTCTTTTCAGGTCACTTGCCCATTTTTTTAAATGGGTTGTTTGTCTTTTTCTATTCGAGGTGTAGTATTTGTTTATATATGCAGGATATTAGGCTCCTATCATATATATGATTGCCAAATATTTTCTCTTTAACACTGTTGTCTAGTTTTCTGTATATAAGTCCTTTACATCTTTAGTTAAATTTATTCCTAGGTATTTGATTCTTTTAGTTACTATTGTAAATGGTATTTTTTTCTTGATTTCCTCCTGATTGCTTGTAATTGGTGTGCAGAAATGCTACTGATTTTTGAGCATTGATCTTGTAGCCTGCAACATTACTGAAGTCATTTATAAGTTCTACAAGCTTTGTTGTAGATTTCTCAGGGCTTTCTATGTACAGGATCATGCCACCTGAAAATAATGAAATTTTCACTTCTTCCTTTCCAATCTGTATGCCTTTTATGTCCTTTTCTTGCCTCAGTGCTCGGGCAAGTACTTCTAAGACAATGTTAAATAGGGGTGGTGATAGAGGGCATCCTTGTCTTGTTCCCGATTTCAGAGGGAAGGCTTTTAGGATTTCACCATTGGAAATGATGTTGGCTTTGGGTTTTTCATATATACCCTTTATCATATTCAGAATGTTTTCTTCTATTCCTATCTTTTGTAGTATTTTTATCAGGAAAGAGTGCTGTATTTTGTCGAATGCTTTTTCTGCATCTATAGAGATGATCATGTGATTTTTTTCTTTCAATCTGTTTATGTGGTGTATTACATTGATTGATTTTCTTATATTGAAACATCCTTGCATACCCAGGATGAAACCCACTTGGTGGTGGTGTATAATCCTTTTGATATGTTATTGAATGCAATTAGCAAGTATTTTGTTGAGGATTTTAGCGTCTAGGATCATTAGAGAAATTGGTTTGTAGTTTTCCTTTCTTGTGGTATCCTTGTTTGGTTTAGGTATTAGGGTAATGTTAGCATCGTAGAATGAGTAAGGCAGTATTCCTTCTACTTCTATTTTTTGCAAGAGCTTAAGCAGAATTGGTGTTAGCTCTTTCCAGAACGTTTGGAAGAATTCAGCAATGAAGCCATCTGGTCCTGGGCTCTTCCTAGTTGGGAGGTTTTTGATGACTGAGTCTATCTCTTTACTTGTATTTGGACTGTTGAGGTCATCAATTTCTTTTTTCATCAATATAGGCTGTTTGTGAGTTTCTAGAAACTTGTCCATTTCCTCTAAATTATCATTCTATTTGTCATATAATTTTTCAAAGTATCCTTTTATGATACTCTTTATTTCTATGGGGTCAGTAGTG
>JAQZBX010004674.1:0-59245 GCA_029593785.1 Cabassous unicinctus | reverse complement strand
GGAAGCGAACCCGGGGCCTCCCATATGGTAAACGGGGCCTCTATCGACTGAGCCCCTCCCACTTCCCCTTCAATGATTTTTTAACTATGTGTATAGAGTTATTTTCTTAATGGTAGAATTTGCAATATATATTTTAATTTATAAGAATGTACTTAATATTTATACCAACTTAATTCCAGTGAGATATAGAAATTTAACTCTTATGTAGCTCTTTTCCCACTTCCCCTCTTTTGCTATTTTTATATATGTTACAAGCCCAACAATACATAATTATGATTATTATTTTATATAATTATATGCCTTTCAATGAAGCTTAAAGAAGAACAGAGATCAGTATATATTTATATAGTTTGTTATATTAAACTTCTTATTTACTAGCTCTGTTTCTCTTTTATTCTGTGGATTCAAGTTACATTATAGTGCCATTTCCTTATCCAATACAACATCTTCCCACCCATTTCCTTTATGATGTTATTGTCAAATAAGTTGTAATTTTATATGTTATAGGCCCACAATACAGGAACACAGTTATATAGATAAATAGATTGATAAGTAGTTAGATAGATAAAGTTTTATACACTTGTTTTGAAGTGAGTTAATAGAAGAAAGATGACTATGCAATTAAATTGTCTTTTATAATTGTCTACTTAATTACCTGAACTGGCACTCATTGTTTTTTCATGCAGATTCAAATTATTGTCTGGTGTTACTTGCATTCAGCCTAAAGAACTTATTTTAGTATTTCTTATAAGATCCATCTGCTAACAACAAATTTTCTAAGTTAATTTTTCTGCATATAAGAGTCTTGGTTAATAGATTTTTTAATGTTTTTCTGCCTTTCCTGCACTTTGAATTTAACCTTCCACTGCCTTTTTGCTTTCATGTTTAGATGAGAACTCAGTTGTGTTCTTATTGGGCTTCTCATATGTTATGAATTATTTTTTCTCTTGCTGTTTTCAAGAGTTTCTCTTTGTCTTTTGCACTTAATATTTTGACTTTAGATCTTTTTATGTGTGGATTTATACTACTTGAAGTTTGTGAGGCTTCTTAGATGTGTAGATTAATGGTTCTCATCAAATATGGGAAGTTATTGCCATCATTTCTTCAAATATTTTTTCTGCTCCTTTCTCTTTCTCCTTTCTTTCTGACACTTTAATTGCACATATGTTAGTATACTTAATGGTATGCCACAATTTCCTGAGGCTTTATTCGTTTTGCTTAAATTTTTCCTATATGTCTTCATATTGCATAATCTCTATAGACAATGTGCACCAATTCTTTCCTCTGGCCCCTCAAATCTACCATTGAGCAACTTTAGTGATTTTTTTTTCATTTGTTTGTTGTAATTTTGTCCCATGGACTTCATATAGATAGATAGATAGAAACATAATTTCTATCTGTTTATGGATATTCTCCATTTGATAAGATGTTATCATACCTTTAATTCTTTAAATATGATTTCCTTTATTTCATTGAGTATGTATATAATACTATTGCTTTGAAGCCTGCTAAGTCCAACATCTGGGCCCTCTCAAAGGCAATGTCTATCGCCTATATATTTTTTTCTGTCTATGGATCTCACATTCCTGTTTCTTGCATGTCTTGGACCATAACTTTTTAATTCCTTATTTCACATTGCTGATACATGTCTTTGGTCACAAGGTGTGCAATGTGAGTTCAATATGGTTCAGGAAATCCATCTCAATTAAAGAGGAATAACTCAAAGTTTTATATTCATAACTACATATACTACTATCATAAATATACAAAATAATTATTGCTGCCAGAAACTTTTACAGAAATAAAATTCATAAAAGTCTATATTTTAGCCTCCTTGAGTTGTCTCTGCTTAGCATCAACCAATTAAAAAACAGATTTTCCAATAAGCCATTAGACTGTATCCTTGTATCATTCCTTGGAATATATTTGGAGACACTTCTCCAGGCAGTCACATTCCTGGCCTGCTCTTCATTTCTGAGCTCTTGTACTCTTTCTTTGAAAGTGTGTACTACTCCAAATATTCATTTTTGACTTGATGTTTAAATCACCTGGTGAGAACCTAATTTGATTACCTTCATTGACTTTGGTGCTGGACCCTTGTGGTGACTACTTTTTCATGGTTCACCCATGTATGCATCTATCTCAGATATTTAAATTCACCATTTTGATTCTTGGAGGCATTTCATCTTTCTGCATACAAACGTTGCTTTCATTTACAGCACTTTTATTTTTCTCATTGGTTTTTTGGTTTAACAAGAAAATTTCACAGTGCATTTTTTAGCAAATTCTATTTATTTAAAGATAAAATAAGATGACTGATAAAAACTACAAGTGGTAAAAATTATTTGCTTACTGTAAATGTTATGTCTCTAGATAGTGTTTAACTTGGCATTATCTTAGCAGTCAATTTTTTTTTCTTCTAAGAAAAAGAGGTAAACACTTTCAAGATTGAAATGGCCTTTGTGCAATTCATTCAAGGGGATTATGGCAGTTTTTTCATTCCTGCATAATGAAATCCAAGAATTTCTCTAGTACAAGTTTTCTGGAATGAAGAATCAATAGTTATTAATTTTCCAAGGAATACAGAGGAGGAGCATACAATAAAAGCTGAGAGATCCAGTATACCTAGTTAAGAAGAGTAAATAATACAAAGATATCAATTCTCCTCAAATTAGCACATGAAATTAACAAAATCATGATGAAAATGTCAGGAGGCTTGTTTTTCTATATCTGACAAAATTGTTCAAAGTGTGTTCTGGAGGTTATATGTGAGAAATATTTGAAATGAAATGTTTGAAAAAGTAATATTAACCATATGTAAATTTTAATTTTAAAGACTTAATATATAAAACAGTGAAGCAGATATAGACAAGTTAATGGTAAAGATGAAAATGATCAGAAATAGATAAAAGTATATTTAATAATTGAGGATATAATGAATATTATGTGCCAAAACTCTCAAGACAGAATTCAGTAGTATTGGGGAAATTGTTAACCATTAGGAAAAAATAAAATTAAATTGTTATGTTACTCATACATCAAATTCTAGATGAAGTAAATATCTAAATGAAAAACATGAGAATAAATACATAATAAGCCTATACTTTGGAAAAATTTTATGTATGACTTCAACAAAATAGAAAATGTGAGGAAAATATTGTTCAATTTCACTATGTAAAAATACAAAGTAAAAAACCCATCATCTTTGTAACATATCTAAGAGCAAAGAAGCAAAGCAGTTAATATGCAAATATCTCTCACAAATTAAGAAAAAGTCACTGAAAAGGCTTTGGACAAAGGGACAAACCAAAAATTAACAAAAGAAGAAATACAAAGGGAGTATTTCTATATCAATAACAATGAATACAAATTAAAACAATGAAATATAACTATTTCCTGTCAAGCTGGTTATATATTTTGTACTGATGATATAATAAGGCTCAGAATTTTGAGAAAATAAGTTTTCACAATATCAGAGGGTATGTAAATCAGTTCTTTCTTTGAAATTTATCATAAGGAAATGCATAAATAGGAAAGGTTTAACTATGAGAATGCTTACTGTTTATAATAGTGAAAAAATGCAAGTATCTTGAAAGAACTTTTTAAGTAATGTGTTATATTGAAACAATAGATAGTATGGACAATGTATAGCCATTAAAAATGAAACTCTAGATGATCTTTATTAGCATATAACATGGAAATATTGTGTTAAATTATATGCAATGTAATTGTACTGAAATGTGTGTGTATGTGTATGTGCACAAGACTGTAAAAACCAAAAGAGCAATGGAAAAACTATGCATGTGATTTTTATTCTTCTTTTGTCTACTTGTATTTCCTAACATTTTAACAATTAAACAATAAAATTTAACAATTTTATATTACCATATGAAATGAAGAAAATATAATTGCTAAATTAATTATTAACATATGTCTTCTGCATAGAAAACTGTCAGAGTTTGGATAAAATTAGATACAATATCAGTGAAATGGGATATTTATCTTGTTCATTTTTGGGCCCACATAAAACATAGTACCGTAATTTAAACAAACCAGTATATTTCCAGGAACCATTTGTTGAATTTAACCTTTTTAAATGCGCTTTTACCCTTGATAAACTCAGCTTAATTCTCCCTTTCAGGGTAGAGGATTAAGGCAGCTTCTCCATGCGCCACCCTTTAGTCTCCCTTTTATATAACTGAAGACCTAAGCAATGATTATAACCTTGAAAACTACAAAGCTTTTCTGTTATTTCAAGGGTGGTATTTTGTTCCTTAATTAGAATATAAGCTTTTTGAACACTAGAACAATGCAGTGTTTTTAGACGCATTTTCTCCTCTAAGGATAACTGTGTTTTCCACAGAATGGACAAAGGAGGCGTATGTGTTGGGGGAAAAAATCATGAAATCAATCAGAAAATGCCATTTTCTCCTGGAATACTTTCCGATTTCCTCAGGAAGAATTTAGCACTCTTTCTACTATCTGTGCTACCCTGGTACCTGGTAAGATATACATATTGCCTTTTTTTCCTCGAAATCATAGTTTAATAGATAAAATATTTCTCAACCTTGCCAGAAGTAAACTCTTTGAGGACAGCACATTTGCTTTACTCATCTCTAGATTTCCATTCCCCAATACCTATGCTTGTATAATGATGACTCAATAAATGAATGGATGAATGAAAGAATCAATCAACATGTTTTGTTACTGGCTCTACCCCTTTCTAACTCTGTAACCTTAGGATGTTCAGTTAGGTCTTTGAGTTAATTTTTTCATTTGTCTAATGGAAATAATACTGTCTACTTCATACGATTGTTGGAGGATAAGGCAATATAATTATAAAATGCTGCTATTTATTTGCAAAAATATTATTTTATTGGATGCTCAATAATTATACCTGAATGATTTCAATACTAACGGAAGTACTGAGCCCAAACATTTTATGTGTGTAAAATACTTCATTTACAAGAAGTCTGATCCAGGTTTAGGCAGCTTGCTTGGTCTTTATCCTTATTTTTTGCCTCCTTTCATATCATGCTATCATTGATGGTGATCTCCTTATACATCTCTGTAAGGAGATCATACTTTCATTCTTAATATTCACTTTTATAGAAACTTAGTGGTTTCTTCCTTTTATTAGATTACAATGCTCTCCAGAACAAATTGACTTGTTCGTATTTGTGACCTCAGGATTAAATATAACCTGAAGATGTGCCTAGGTTACTGTTTAACACATATTAGGAGCTTATAAATTTTTTGAATGAAAAATTAAAATGAATTGATGGGCAGAACTTTCAAATGCCACTCATGCCCTATCTCAAAATATGGAATAAATCTTGGCATAGTTTGTAGCTTAGAAATGCTATGAGGAAAATCAATATGAGTTGTCCTACTAAAGCTGATGGAATCATTTTTATTGGTTCTATCTTCCCAGTCTTTGTCCTGGAATTAAAACTGGCAGGTAGGAAGTATGCTCTAGTTATTCACTTTTATCCTGAGGAAGGACGACTGTGGGATTTCAAAATTAATTTTGACAGAAATGACAAATGGGGGTTGCCATTTCACACCTAGCGCATGAATATTTCAATGGCAAAGAATCAGCAACTGTTAATTAAAAATGGTATTGTTAATTGGGCCCAGTGTTGTGGTTTTGTCAGTAGCTTCAGACCCTTTCTGACCTATTTCCGTGGATCCTTATGGTCTGATAAGATAAATGTCTTTTCTTTCTCATGTGGAATGATAACAATTATGACCCAGATTTTTTCCCCTTCATCATATTAGTTCTATAGGTGTATGTAATTTGGTAAAGTGGGGAATCTCACAGAGATTGAAATTTGGCTCAAGGGTTCTCTCTTTATCTCAATCCAAAATGTATACAATCACAGTAATATGATAGATATTTACTCACATTGCAGTCTTGTACAACTTAGAGATCTGAAGTAGGCAAGCAAACTGATGGGGCAGAGATTTTAAGATTCTTGCTCTACTAAATAAAATTAAATTGAATTAAATTAAAAACATATGCTTTAAATCTAGAAATATTTGAGATAAAATAAGAACCATTTCCCTTTAAGTTATTATAATCTATAATCCTTAAATTACTTAATTTATCTTTTACCACCTAAATGTACAAATGAATCAATGTACATTTTAATGTACATTTAATGTATATTTTAATGTAAAGGAAAAAAAATGATTAGAAGGAAATGTTTATTGGAATAGAACAATGAGAATTCTGGAATATTATATTAGTCTGTGACACTTGAATATTATATTAGTCTGTGACACTTGAAAGCTACAGATTATTATTGTCTCTGGCATTATTTGTATATTATTATTATCTAAATAATTACAAAGATATAAAAAGATAATATAAACTTTGAAAGAAACTGCTATCTTGAGGGATTTGGCCTATATTTCAATCAAAATAGAGCTAGATATTCTGAAAATTTGTAAAGATTTTTATTTCCATACCTATTCTAAACCAAAATGAAGCAAAGCACTAACACAGTGAGGACATGAAGATTCTTATATCAGAATCCATCTCTCTGCCAATTTGTGATAGTAAATAGGGGCTATATTTAAAACATGGTTTCGCTCTCTCTCTTTTTCACATATACACACATACACACACACTCAGAAAAGCACTGTTTTTCATTTTCATTTTGCTCTTCTACAGCTAACAATGAAGCACCAAATAGAAAGAAGCACATCCAAACAGATACGGCTAGACACTACTATTTAAACTTCCTGAAGCCCTCAAAATAATATTGCTAATATGAGATGTAAAATCTCTAGCCCTAGCAGTGTGCATGCTGTTGAATGTCCACTAAATCTCTGGCCTCCGGGAGCTGGTAGCAATGGTGCTATTCAATGCCAATGCAAAGTGACTTTTTTATCTTGAGATTTGTTTGCTAGAAAACCACTAATTCAATTTAGATTCACTGTTGATAGTTATCAAATAATAATAACTGTGGGTCTACATCAGACTGGTTTGTGTTCAACCTTTTTATCTACTAGGAAAAGATTCCATATCCTATTACCAATGCCTTGAGCCAAAAGAGACCCAAAAATAGACTTGTTCTAACTAAGCCTTGGTGACCAGAGATATAATGATAAATGGTGAACTGAAAAGGTATGATTTAATAAAGCTTTTGTCTATAATCCTCAAAGTAGCATAGTTGGTTCTGCTGCAGAGTTAATTAGCATACATGTGGAAGCAGTTTATGGATGTAGTTTAATCCCAAACAAATGTGAAAATAAGCTCACATTGTTTTGCAGAATGATTTACATTCATTATCATCTACTTTAAAAAAAACATGCACACGCTTAAAAAAAAATCATTATCCCTTCCAGAAAATCAGTGAATAAAGCATTTCCATATTTGTACTTTTGAAAATTATGTATTTCCAGACAAGGTCATATTTTCTCAAATCAAAATAAAGTGTAAGCTTTTGTTTAAAGCTTAGGGTTTCCAAACAGCACTCAGATACATAAAGATTACTGAATGACATAGGATTCATGAAGTAAGTCAACGGATTTAATTGACTGTGCATCATTAGAAAACCAAACGTGCTTTAATAGTTTCTTTGAAAGACATTTTGGAACTTCATTAAAAGAAATCTCTATAAAAGCTCATGATGGAAATAGGTATGACACTCACATTACTCTGACTAGAAAATAACAAGTCTAATATTCAAAGGCTTGTGAAACAGTCTCATCTTTCGATTGTGATCATGGTGTTAAGTAGACATGATTTGACCAGAGCTATAGCTCTGTACTTTAGTAGTGATGAATCATATTGTAATGAAGTTTGACTGTACATGGGAATTTAACATCAAAGTGAACAGGCCATGAACTGAGTTGACTGATTCAGAATTCTATGAGATAACCTAATTGGGATGCTCAGAAGACAAAATGGAGTCTCCTCACTACTGGTCTTCTCAAACAAGCCAAAACTCAAGTGACTTACAGACATGGTAGATGAGGCAATATTACCATTTATGAAGCACTTGATAGAGTTACATATGTTTTCAATACCATATTTAGGGCACTTGCCATGTGCCAGACACAGGCCTAAGGGCCTTGATGCAATGGTAAACAAGAAAGTTAGTGTCCCTGTTCTCCAGAAATTCAGCCTTAATGTGAAAATAGTTACGTAATAAGAAAATTACTAACTGTGGGAAAAAACTTTATAATAAGGAAATAATAGGGTGATTGTAAGCTACAGGTGATTGTAATCTATGGGTTGGTGGGTGTATCAAGGATGACCTGTCAAGATAAAGCATTTGAGACATAGAGAATGGATAGAAAACAATGCAGAGAAGAGGAGGGGGCATGTTCTGAAGACATTCTTTCTGGGAAGGGACAGTTCTCACTATGGCTGGAATTTCAAGTTTGAATGTAAGAGGTTGGTGATGCATGATGCTGGAGAGAGAAATAAGGGTAAGCCCTGGAGGCACAGTAAGAACTTTGAACTGTAAACGTTGTCTTAACAACGACTGGCCTACACTGGTGCCACTGTTAAGTGGTATTTATTAAATGTTCGCAGTGTGTTGAAAATGTTGCATGTTAAAATTACACACCCTCTAAATTGGAATTTTGGATATGCTGAATCTTAGACTCCATCTCAAGGTGTTGGCTATGGCAGTTTCAGAAAGAAGCACCCATCCTCCCTTAGTTCCAATATAGTTTATTACCACAATATACATTAATAAGACACTAATGGAATAAGTCACTAGTGTTCAAAAACACACAGTGCCTGCCCAAAATTTGTCATATTTTAATGTATAAATACACCAGATCATCAATACACCATTATTTCATTTGAATTTTACATTCCCTGGCAGGCAGCTAAGGCAAGGTTACATTTTTTTGAGAGATGTATAGGGGTAGGCTTAGAAAGACACATCAATTTAAACCAGTTTGA
The DNA here is from genome assembly GCA_029593785.1 of Cabassous unicinctus. Taxonomy (NCBI): domain Eukaryota; kingdom Metazoa; phylum Chordata; class Mammalia; order Cingulata; family Chlamyphoridae; genus Cabassous; species Cabassous unicinctus. Next base: position 50,316 of record JAQZBX010004674.1, on the reverse strand, counting down.
TTTGTGTGTGGGAGTGGCAAATTGTGTAGCAATTTGTATTTGATTTCAAAAACTTGATTTATTGGATCCAAGATTATTTATGGCAGGTAGACTTGAATTTTACTTTCCAGCAATGCTTCTCCTTAAATCGGCCTTTCTTTACCCTAGCATGAGCATGTCAGGAATATCATGCAAATTCAGTATGCTTACAGAGGTGGAATGCTGCAAGAAAATATATGCTAGCTATCCTGTAGTAGAGAATAATGCTTCAAACAGTGTTATTATAAGAGGTCAAGTTGAGATTTTCAAGAATCAGTTGATCCCTTGAATCAGTTCTGAGGTCAGTATAAAAGAGAAATGTCTGCTTTTATTCAAACTTCATTGGAATTCTTAGAGTTAGATGGAACAGCTGAGTTTTGTGAAGACAGATTCCTACCAATAGATTCATGTGTAATATTTTTCTTTCTGTGCTTCCCTTTTCAGGCAGTAGAATGAGAGTCCTCTGAGAAGGCTCATGGCAGCTCTACTGGATATTTAATCTCCATATTCCTTTTAGGGGTGGAACTGGGCATTTCCAAAATCACACAGATGCAAGAGACAACATTATCTGGGTGGCCCAACAAATAAATCAACATTTGTTTTTAGAACCAGTAGCATCTAATTCCCTAATTATTTGGTCAACCTGATCAGCAGACCCAAATATTATAAACTACATATTACTTTCTTGGTTAATTTCTTTCTGATATTCATATTCTCCTTAATAAAGAGGACCTCCACAGAGGAAAACTTGGGAGTATAGCACTGAGAATTCTTTTTCCTGACTTTTAGAACACTTTAAATCAATAACAAATCTGTAGCAGATTTCTCATTTTGTAACTTCCTAAATAGGAAAGGAATACCTGTAACAAATTCAACAATAATTTGGATAATGAATTTTCATTTCATTTACATTAGAGAATTAATTGATTTCCCTTTTACCCTCTGAATGTGAAAATCCCTTGGAACTTCCAAAGCAAGTTATTTTTGGTAAAAATTGGTGAGGGAGGTATTTCTGCCACAAGGCTATATAAAGTAACTTTTATTCCTTTTTCTTCATTTTTTACCAGTATGACTCAGTAGAATATGTATCTGAGATTAACAGCTCATGACACTCATAAATCCAAAGACATAAAATACAATTTTAATGTATATATTTTTTCTCATTGACCTCCATATTGCTTCTAGAGATGTTTTTGTTTTTTTAAACACAAATTTAATCATGTCACTCAGTTGCTGAAAATCCTTCAGTATATAGTTTCCATTGCTTTCAGGGAAAAAAAGAAGTTCTCAGTTCAATCTAATAATAAATGTACAATAATACCAGTAATAGTAATTGATCTTTATTGTAAGCAGACACAAGTCTAAGTACATAAAATAGAGAATAAATTTATCCCATATTTTATATTCAAGAAAGGAAAAGACTAATTGTTCTTGGGTCATAGGAACAAGTAACCACTAGAACCAGTTTTAAACCCATCCCAATCTATCAGACAAATTTACATGAGTACCCAATCTGTGACAGTCCCAATCAGTAACAGACTCACTCTGGTAAACATGCTTCTGAGAGTCAGTGAAGCATTTCTGCGGTCAACCATTTTACAGTCACTGTCCTTCCATGATTAAAAGTATTCTAAACACTCCAGCTCCCAAAAGTTCACCAATCTCCCCAACTCCATGATTTCCCCAAGTCTTTAATAGTTTGATTTGTTCAGATATGCTATGTACTATAAGGCCTATTCATCTTTGCTTATCAAGCAATAAATTCAGCTTTTTGCTTGAGATATTGAGTGATGGCTTCTTCCTTCGACAGGATTAATTTACTTAATACGTAGTGCTATGGAGGGCCCATTGTTATGCCCATTTTACAGATAAAGAAAAGGAATTAAAGAGATATTCAATAATTTACCCATCACTTAGCAGATAAACAGTAAAGTGGAATTTGAATCCTGATATGATTCCTGAGTCAAAGCTCTTCACCATTACACGCAGTCTCTATTAGTTTCTTCTTTTTTATTTTTTTTGAAATTTTGAGATAAAATATTCTTTTATTTTTTTCCAAACATTTCCCTTTCACACTTCCCTCATCCTCTGCTAACTTCTAATGTAATCCCTATCTCTGTGTATTTACTATTTCTAGTCATGTCTAAGTGATATCATGCAATATTTGTACTTATATTCTTTATTTAGCTGAGCATAATGTTTTCAGTGTCCTTCTATGTTGCTGCAAGTCTCATAACTTCATTCTTTCTTATGGTTGAATAATATTCCATAGTGTTTATGTACCACATTTTATTTATCCATTCATTTGTTGGTGGACATTTGGTTTTTTTCTATCTTACAGATATGAATAATGATGCTATAAATATTGCTGTACAAGTATTTGTTTGAGACCCTGCTTTCTCTTTCTTTGGTATACACTTAGAAGTGGAATTGTCGGGTCATATGGAAATTCTGTACTTAACTTTTTGAGGAGCCACCATATTATTTTCCACAGTAACTGCACCATTTTACATTACCACCAACAATGCACTATAGTGCCAAGTTTTTTACATCTTCTCCAACACATTTTCTGTTTTGTTTTGTTGTTTGCTTTTTTTAAAAAAAAAAAAAAAAAAGGTCATCCTTGTGGGTGTGAAGTAGTATCCATTGTGGTTTTTGTGTTGCATATGTCTAATATCTATACATGTTGAACAATTTTTCATTTGCTTATTAGGTATTTGTATATCTTCTTAGGAGAAATGTCTAAGTCTTTCGCCCATTTTCAAGTTGACTTGTTTGTCCTTTTGCGCTTGCACTGTAAAATTTCTTTAATATTCTGGATATTAAGTGCTTGTTAAATACATGGTGTTTAACCAATTTTCCCCAATATGTAGATTGTCTTTCCAATTTCCTGATACTTTCCTTTGATGCACAGGTGTTTAAACTTTTGATGAAGTCAATTTTGTCTAATAGTTTCCTTTGTTGCTCATGCTTTTGGTGTCATTACTAAGAATCTATTGCTGAATTCCAGTTCATGAAGATATTCCCCCTTCTTGCCTTCTAAGAGTTTTATAGCTTTAACTCTTATATTTAGGTTCTTGGTCCATTTGGGATTGATTTTTGTATATGGTGTGAGTACAGGGTCTAACTTCATTCTTTTGCATGTGGATATTCAGTTTTCCCAGCACCAACTGTTGGAGAGATTATTTTTCCCCAATTGCATATACTTAGCACCTTAGTTGAAAATCAATTGTCCATAGATGTGTGCATTTATTTCTGGACTTTCAACTCTGTTCCATTGGTCTATTTTTGTGTCTTTTATGCAAATACCACACTTGCACACTGTTTTTATTATTGTAGCTTTGTAGTACAATTTGAAATTGGGACATATGAATCCTCCAAGTTTGTTCTTTTTCTAAATTGTTTTGGCTATTCAGAGCCCACTTGCAATGGCATTTAAATTTGAGGATTGGTTTTTATCAATTTTGCAAAACAGGCTGCTGAAATTTTGATAGGGATTGCACTGAATCTTTAGATAGTTTGGGGGCAATAATGGCATCTTGGGATTGAATTATGTACCCCAGAAAAACATGTTCTTAAACTTAATTCATTCCTGTGGGTGTGACCCTATTGTAAATAGGATCTCTTGAAGATGCTACTTCAGTTAAGGTGTAGCCCAACTGAATCATGTTGCATTTTAATCAGATTACTGGAGTACTCCATAGGCAGAATGAAATTCTGACATAGAGAGAAGTCATGGAGAATAGCTAGAAACTGCTGGATATTTAGGAAGGATAATTTCAAGATACATTTGGAAGGTGCAGCCTGCCTTCTCCTTGGAGCTTATGGTAAAATGTGAGAAGAAAGGGATAAACTGAGAATTAAACTCTCAAGCAAAAAGGAACCAGCAACTGATAAGCCTGAAAATTTAGCCTATCCAGATAGTGCACTCTGAGACTAGGACCAGAAGCAGCTCTGTCAGAGGGATGTCCCTGAACTTTCAGGAAGTGACTTCCCAGAGAAAAGTTTCCATGGGAGGGTTTAACTGAACAGAAGGTATGGCTGAACACTGTTCCAGTCAGGCATTTCAGATCAAGTCAAGATATGGAATGTAGTTATCCATGAAAGATCTATGGAATGTTCTTTTGTCTGAAGGTGTGGACACCATGGAACAGGCCAAACTGACAAAATTTTTCAAAATTTCTTTGAACAGAAACACTGCCAATCAGGACTGAAAGAAACAGAGAAGGGACAAATTAAGGGAATAATGACTTCAAGGGCAGAAGCTTGGAAGCTGACGCTTTGACTGAAGACATCTCTTTGGGCCAAGAGAGCAGGCCCACCCAAATGTGTGGAAAGGACATATCTGCTTCGGTGCTTGAAGGGTAGAGGCCACCTTCCCTGGAGCTTGGAGGGAACAGGCCATGTGCCCCAATGTTCAGGGAAAGTGTGGCTACCTCATTGTCCAGAGATGGTGGAGCCTCTGCCTCAGTGTTCACAGAGAGTCTAGCCACCATTCTGATGCTTGGAGAGGGTGGAACTACACCCCCAATACTTGGGGAGAGCATGGCACACAAGTACTTGGAAAAGGTGGGCCTGACATTTTAGCAGACCCAGAGGACAAAGCATCAGGCCATGGAAGGCTCTAAGACCTTGAGATATAATGGAATTTGCCCTGCTGGGTTTTAGACTTGTTTGGGACCTGTGACCTCTGTTTTCTCCCTGTTGGAATAGGAATGTTTATCCTATGCCTGTCCCACCATTCTTTATTGGAAGCAGATAACTTGTTTTCTAGCTTTTACAAGTTCATCAGAGAGGAATTTTGCCCCAACACAGACCATGCCCATAAATGATTTTGATGAGATTTTATACTTAGTATTGTTACTGAAATGACTTAAGGCTTTTGGGATGTTGTGATGGAATGAATATATTTTGCATGTGGAAAGAACATGTATTTTTGGGATCCAGAGGGAAGACTATGGTATGCTGAATTATGTACCACAGAATAAAATGTTCTTAATCTTATTCTATTCCTGTGGGTGTGAACCCATGTAAATAGGAGATCTTCAAGATGTTACTTCAGTTAAGGTGTGGCCCAGCTGAATCAGGATTGCCTTAATCAGTATCACTGGAGCCCTTAATAAACAGAATGAAATTCAGACATAGAATCCACAGAAGACAGAAGCTGAAAGTCAACTGAACCCAGAAGAGAAAAGAGAAGAGACCTCCATGTGCATTATCATGTGATGGAAAAGCCAAGCAACCTCAAAGATTGCTGACCAGCCAGAAGATCCCAACCTCAGGAAAGAGTAAGTCTTCTAAATTCTGAAACTGTGAGTTAATATATTGCAGTTGTTAAGTCAACCCATTGTATGGTATTTGTTTTTAGCAGATGGGACACATCTTAACTATATTAAGTCTTCCAATCCATGAACATGGTATATCTTGCCATTTATTAATGTTTAGGCCATCTTTAATTTATTTCAGTAGTGTTTTATAGTTTTCAGTATACAAATCTTTTCTATCCTGGATTATATTTGAGCCTAAATACTTTATACTTTTAGATGATATTGTAAATGTAATTGTTTTCTTAATTTCCTCTTGAGATTGTTCATTGCTAGTGTATAGGAAAAAATGGAGATTTGCATGTAGATCTCATACCATGCCACTTTGCTGAACTTGTTTATTAGCTCTAATAGTTTTCTTCTGAATTCCTTTGGATTTTCTACATAGAAGATCATGACATCTGCAAATACAGATAATTTTTGTTCATCCTTTCCAATTTTGATATATTTTATTTCTTTTCCCTGACTAACTGCTCTGGCTAGAACTTCTTGTATGTTATTTAATAGCAGTGGTGAAATTGGGCATTCTTGTCTTGCACCTGATCTTAAGGAGAAAGCTTTAAGTCTTTCAACTTTGAAGATGCTGATAGCTGTGAGTTTTTTATAAATGGCCTTTTTCATGGTGAGTAAGTTCCTTTATATTCTTAGTTTTCTGAGTGTTTTTTTTAATTGAGTAAAGAGTGCTAGATTTTTGTCAAATGCCTTTTCTCATCTATTGAGATAGTCGTGTTTCCCCCCTTTCTTCTATTTATGTGGTCTATTACATTGATTGATTTTCTTATGTTGAATTACTTTCAAATTCTTCAGATAAATCCCACTTGGTCATGGTGTTTAACTCTTTTAATGTGTTGTTGGATTCAGTTTGCTAATATTTTGTTGAGGATTATTGTATCTAATTCATAAAGAGATACTGGTATGTAATTTTTGTTTCTTGTGGTGTATTTATCAGACTTTGGTATCAGGGTAATTCTAGTCTGATAGTATGAATTAAAAAGTCTTTCTTCCTTTTGAATTCTTTGGAAGAGTTGAAGAAGGTTTGTTTTTTATTCTTATTTAAACATTTGGTAGCATTTGCCATCTGTTTCTGGACGTTTTGTTTCATGGAAGGTTTTTGATTATTGATTCAACCTCTCTACTGACTAAAGGATTTCTATTTCTTCTTGAGTCAATTTAGGGAATTTGTGAATTTCAAGGAATTTTTCCATTTCTTCTGGATTATCGATTTGTTGTGTACAAATTTCATGGTATTGTCTTATATTCTTATAATCCTTTATATTTCTGTTAGGTCAGTAGTGATATCACCATTTTCATTTCTAATTTTAGTTATTTGAACCTTTTATGGTTTTTTTTTCTCTCACTTAAGCTAAAGGTCTGTGGATTTTGTTGATTTTTTTAAAGAACCAAACCTTGTGCATTGTTTAATTCTCTCAGTTGTTTTTTTATTCTCTATTTTATTTATCTCCACTCTAATCTTTATTATTTTATTTTCTGCTAACTTTGAGTTTCCTTTTGCTTCTTTCTGTAGTTCTCAAGATGTGAAATTAGATTATTAATTTGAGATCTTTCTTCTTTTAAAATATAGGCATTTATAACTATAAATTTCCCTCTGAGCACTGCCTTTACTACATCACCTAAGTTTTATATTGTGTCTTCATTTCCATTCATCTAAGTATTTTCAGATTTTCCTTGTAATTTCTTATTTAACCCATTGTCTGTTTAAAGGTGAGCTGTTTCATCTACATGTATTTGTAAATTCTCCATTTTTCCTTCTGAAAATGATTTCTTACTTCCTTCAATAGTGACGGAGAAGTTACTTTGTATGATTATAATATTTCTCTGGTGTGCTAACATATAGTCTATTCTGGACAATTACCCATGAGTACTTGAAAAAAAAATGTATATTCTTCTGTTATTATTTGCAATGTTCTTTATATGCCTGTTATATCTAGTTGATTTATAGTTTTGTTTAGGTTCTCTGTTTTCTTGTTGATCTCGTGTTTAGATATTCTATTCAGTATTGAAAGTGATGTATTAGAATCACCAAACAATATTTGTATTTTTGTAGAACTGTCTATTTCTACCTTCAATTTTGTCAAAATTTGCTTCATATATTTTAGGGTCCTTTTGTTAGGTATACATATTTTTATAATTACTATATCTTCTTCCCTTTAATCAATAGATAAAATGTCCTTCTTTGTTACTTGGAACCATTTTGTGATTAAATTCTGTTTTGTCTAATATCAATATAGCCACTCCAGCTCTGTTTTGCATAAAATATATATATGTGTGTGCATATATATATATATATATATTTTTTTTTTTTCCCATTCTTTCACTTTCAACCTGTTTTTATCTTTGGATCAAAATGGATCCCTTGTAAACAACATATAGTTGGGTCATGTTTCCTTATCCATTCTGCTATACGCTGCATTTTGTTTGGAGAATTTAATCTATTTTCCTTTTAGGCATGATAAGGCATGACTTACTTCTGCCATTTTGCTAATTGATTTTGCATGTCTTATTCCTTATTTTGTTCCTCCTTTCCTCCATAACTGTCCTCCTCTTTGTTTAGATTATCTTTTATAATGAGCCATTTTGAATTGCTTCTTATTTTGTTTTATACAGTTTTTCAGATATTTTCTTTGTCATTACCATGGGGATTATATTTAACATCATAAATCTATTAGTATTTAGTTTACATTGATACCAACTTGACTTCAAATCACCTAAACAGTCTAGGTACCTATATCCCTCTGTCCCTTTCTTTTATGTTCTTGTCACAAATTACATCTTTATGCATTATATACCCAATAACAAAGGTTTATGCTTATTTTTGTGCATTTGATTTTTGTTTTCTGAGAAGGTACCAAGGATTGAACTTGGGACCTCATACATGGGAAACAAGCTCTCAACCACTAAGCTATATCCACTCCCCATGCATTTGAATTTTAAACTATATAAGAAGTAAAAGACAGCATTGCAAATGAAAACTGCAATACTGGCATTTATATCTCCTATATATTTACCTACATCAGCACTATTTATTTATTCATACAGCTTTGGGTTCCTGTCTCCTGTCCTTTCATTTCAACATGAAAGGTTCATTTAGCATTTCCTTTAAGTGATAATGAAATCCCCCAGCTTTTGTTTGTTCCAAAATGTCTTAATTTCTCCCTCACTTTTTAAGGGCAGCTTTGCTGGGTATATTGCTCTTGGATAACAACATTTTCCCCACTCAGCACTTTAAATATGTTCTCCCACTGCCTTCTAGCCTCCATAGTTTCTATTGAAAATTCAGACATTAATTGTATTAAGGATCTCTTGTATGTGACACATCACTTCTCTTTTGATGTTTTTTTAGGGTTCTATCTTTATCCTTGTCATTTGATGATATAATCATAATGTGTCTCAGTGTAATTATTTTTGGTTTCATCCTCTTTGACATTCTAAATATCCAAAGCTTCTTGGATTTATATATTCATACTTTCATCAGATTTTGGGAAGTTTTCAGTCATTATTTCTTCAAATTTTTTTTCTGCCCCTTTATCTCTCCTTCTCCTTCTGCTGCTCTTACTATGCATATATTGGTACACTTGATGGTGTGCCACAGGTTCCTCATGCTAAGCTCACTTTTTTCATTCTTTTTTTTCTTTCTGCTCCTCAGATTAGACAATTTCAATTGCCTTAACTTCAAACTTTGTTTATCCTTCTGAACCCTCCTTTTGAATTTTTCATTGTATTTATTGTACTTTTCAACTCCAATTTTTTCTGTTGGAAAAAATGTTTCTAATTTCTATCTCACTAATAAACTTCTCATTTTGTTTATGCATTGCTTTCTGACTTCCTTTAGTTCTTTTCCATGTTTTCCTTTAGTTCATATATCTTATTTAAGAGAGTTTGCATAAGCTATTTGATAAGTAGTTCCAGAGACTGAGGTTCTTTTGTAATAATTTCTGTCAAATTCTTTTTTTTTTCCCTATGACTGAGAAATACTTTTCTTTCTCCTTATATATTTTATAATTTTTTTTCCTGAGAATTGGATATTCTGAATTTTTTTCTGTGGTCACTATTAAAATCTAGTTCTCCTACATTTCAATCCACAAGACCAAGAAGAAGAAAAAATAAGTAAAGAAAAAAGACAAAGAAAAAGAAGGAAAGAGAGAGAGGAAAAACAGGGGGAAAATATATATATATACTAACAAACAGATAAAACATCATCTCACCCCATATACACATTAAAAAAAGAGAAAGTTTTTTTACAAGGAAAATATAATGAATGTCTCTCCAAAATTTTTGCTACATGCTCACAGGAAGTTGGAAGCTACTACTTCCAGACCAAAAAAATGCAAAAAAGAGAAAGAAACAATGTAACCAACAAACCAAAATAAATAAATAAGATGTACACTGTCTCTTTAAATTCTGGTAGATTAGAGATGCTGAGGTAAGACCAGAAGCCACTGCTGCTGAGAGGACCACATCCAAGTCTAGGGTCTGCGCTGGACCCTCAGGTATCTGGCAGTCCAAATAACACAAGAAAAAGAGAGAAGAAACCCCCAAAAAGAAAAGGTGTACTGGCTCTTTACATCCAGGCAGATGCTGATATAAAACTAGAAAGAGCTCTTGCCTAGAGGACTGAAACCTAGATTAGTGTCTGTGCTGGAGCCTCAGGGATCTGCAAGACCAAGAAACACCCACCCACAAAAGAAAGAGAATCAACCCGAAAAAGCGTTCATTGGCTCTTTACTTCCTGTGGGATGCTGGTGAGAGTCCAGAAGCTGCTGCTGGACAATGGGCCCAAACTGAGACAAGCCTCTGTGCTGATCCCTCAGAGATTCCCCCAGTCTAAACTTGACCCTCAACCTCAACTTTGGAAGACAAGGTTTTTTCTGCCTACCTGGCCCCAGCTGTTCATTCCTGGAATCCTGGTCATGTTTCCACAGCCACTGTCCTTTCCACAGCTGCTGCCCTTTCCAAAGCTGTTGCCATGGGGCTGAGGAACGGGGGCTTGTCACTGGTTAACACTTACCTTTACAAAGGCTGAATATTTGGCATCTTCTTGCTTCTTCTGGTACTCCTGTAATTGTTCTAAATGTTTGGTCTCAGGGTTACCACCTAGTTCATTCAAATTTTTTTCCAGCTCATTTATTTTTCTAATGGAGAGAGCAATCTGTAAAACTTCCTCCTCTACCATTTCACACTTGCGCTGTCCCTATTATTGTTTTTTCTTTAATTGTTAACTCCACAGGCTCAGTTCTCAAAACTCCCCAACATTCACCACTCACTCCTGCCCTAACAAATTATGAACTTGAAGTTCCCTGAATGCTCCATGCCTGCCCTTTCCACATCCCTCTGATGTCTTTGTGCAAATTTTTCACTTAGGAAAAAAAAATCCTTCTCACCTCAGTTAAGCCTGGGGTAATATGCATCCTTCATTAGCTTTTACATTTACATTTATTCAAAGGAAACTCTAATTCCCTTGTTTTCTAGATGCAGAAATTGAGATCCAAAAAGATAATGTGCCCCAAAGTTACCCAGCCAACAAGAAATAAAAGAAGCACTGAAACATGTTAATACAGACTCACAGTCTTGCTACTTCTCACAGGAAATATTTTCTGACATCTTAATCACTTGGTTCTTCCTTTCAATCCCTCTCCAGTTTCTCAATAGTCTGCTTATCTTTTGTCATCAAAATGGGACACTAAAGACCTGGCAACATCCATGTGGAAGCTTCCTATTTAGATATTACACATCCTAATATTAAATGTCCTATTTGTCCATTTCCCCTGAAAAACAGCCCTATTATACTGATTCATGGTAAATTTAAGTTATGATGAGGGTACTCCACATTTAACTAAACAATGCCATGATAGTATCTGTAATCCACCCAACACATTAGCAACAGTTGGCATTCAGTAAATCACAGGAACTATTATGCATTGGCCTTACATTTTTATTATTTTTCTTTTTTTTTTTTTAAAGATTTATTTATTTATTTATTTATCCCCCCCTTGCTGCTTGTGTTTTACTGTGTCCATTCGCTGTGTGTTTCTTCCATGTCTACTTATCTCCCCCTTGCTGTGAGGTCCTGCTGCATCAGCCCACCGTGCCCACACAGGCCGGCCTGCTCTCACAAGGAGGCCCCGGGAAGCAAACCTGGGGCCTCCCGCATGGTAAACGGGGGCTCTATCGATTGAGCCATACCCACTTCCCTCTATTATTTTTCTTGCACTAATTATTTCACTAGTGGAGCCTATTGAATGTATTCTTGTGGATTTCCACCAATATGGGACTTTGAGATAGATATTATTGTTGTACGTCTGTCTCTTACTTTCTTTCTCAATGCCTTGGTTTCCATATTCATAAAATATGAATTGTAACATGCTTGTTTCATGTGGTAGATTTGAAAATTAAATATGATAACTCATACAATAAGCTTAGGACAAATGCTAACACTAGAAACTCCCCAAAAATGATGGGTTCGACATTCTATTTTGAATCATGCCTATTTGTCTCTTGCTAAATACATTAAAATAGTAATAGTAAGTTTATTAGAGAAGGCGTTGTCTCCTTGTTAGTTGTTCTTTGTGCTAGAAGAAGGCAATCTTCCAAAGGTGGGGGAGGAGTGACTTTTTAACAGCACTGAAAATTTGGTTGGGTATGAAAGCCATCAAGGCTTTCTCCACACTGCTTTGGGCACTTTTAATGTCTGTTTTATCACATTTTTCACAACCACATTATCTCTGTCAGGGTCTATCCCAGCTCTAGGAAGTCATCACAGGAACTGGAAATAATCTCCCTTGCCTAATGTACTAATCTGCTAGCTCTCTTGAAGTATTTTTTACTTCCTACTTGTTTTAGGTTACTGGCTACTAAAGCAAATATCATGCAATGGTTTGGCTTACACAATGGTAATTTATTGGCTCGCATTTTTGAAGCTAGGAGAAATCCAAAATCGAGGTGTCATCAAAGTGATGCTTTCTCCCAAAAGCATTCTGGGACTGGCTGCAAGCAATCCTTTGTCTTTGGTTTGTCTGTCATAACAGGAATCTATATGGTGGCTTCTTCAGGTTCCATCAGCTGATGGCTGCTCCCTGTGGCTTCTCTCTTGTGGTCTTCCCTGTAAGGCCTTCAGTGGCAGAATTAAGACCCAATCTGATTCAGTTGGGCCACACCCTAATTGATGTAACCCCATCAAAATGTCTTATATATTAGGAGTTCACACCCACAGTTATGTTTTAAGTTTAAGAACATGTTTTTTTGTGTTATATAGCTTCGAATCACTACACTACCTTATATAGTACAACCCACTTAAAAGAGTGATTTTTTTCTACTGAACTATATATTAAGTTCAAAGTACATGTTTTTTTTTTAATGTTGCATCATATCTAATGCTAGTAGTATACTTTGAACAACGCAGCTGCTCCATGTATTTTTGTGTTCAATCAATTTACATTTGTACATCTAAAATTAGGAGCCCAGAGGTTCCTTCAATATTTCTTCTAGTTTTAAGACTATTTTAAGAGATGATCAATGTCTTAGTTGGGGTTCTCTAGGGAAACAGAACTGACAGGAGATATCTGTCAATATGAGATTTTATAAAATTGTCATATGTGACCACGGGGATGCATGAATCTAAATTCCAAAGGGCAGACTGCAAGGCAGGAATCCCATGAAGGTCCTTGTTGAGTTCCAGGAGAAGCTGTCTGTCTGAAGTAGATATGGGAATTCTCTCTCTCAATGCTGAAATCACTTCTCTTTTGAAGGTTTTCAACTGATTGGAAGAGATATCTCTCATTGCTGAAGGCAATCTCCTCAGTTGATTGTAGATGTAATTAGCCATATATGCAATCAACTCACTGATGATTTAAGCCCATAAAATGTCCTCAGAGTACAATTAGTCAGTGGTTGCTTGACCAAACAACTGGGCACTGTTACCTGGCCAAGTTGACATATGAACCTAACAATCACAATGAACTATATTTTTAAATGCACAATCATAGCATTCAATGAAATTGCAGATAAACATTGTAGAGTATAAATCCCACCCAAAACAACATTTAAAAGCTTAAGACTTGATTGACATCACTGATACATTTTTCCATAGATTATGTGGGAGGTTGCACCAAAACTTTAGCACATTCAAACTAAATTATAAGTTTTTAAAAGGGGATAATTAAAACACGGTTAAAATATGAAAATTCAGATTTTGTGTAATCAAGTTCCACAATCATGACCACCTACTACGTGTCCAGAAATCATGACCACCTACTATGTGTCCAGAATAATGTTTTTGTTACTGTAAGTACTCAATAAATATTTATTAAATAAATTAATTAGAGATCTTTGAAAATCTTGCAAGTATATGCTTAGTAACCTTTTTAATAATATGTTCAAGGACAACCTTCCATTTAAATATTAGTTTCACCATTTGTTCTTTAGTTTATTATTTTTTAAAACTCTATGTTGAATAGTATTTTAAATATGCTTATTTTAACACTTGAGCACAATCTAAATTGGTCTGCAAAGTAGAGAGCATTCATTCAACCTAAGAACTATCATTACAATTTGTCCTCAAAACCAACATTAAAAATTAATTATTATTACTAACATTTCCATGATCATAAATTTTGCCACCCTGTTGGGTGTTGTACTTGCACTGAACTTATTGGAATCCTGAAAAGGTCGCAGAAAGTATAACTGAACAAAATAGAATAAAACACTCTGATTAAAAACTTTTCTCCAAAAGAAAAGTCAAGAAAGTATGTTGAAAATGAATTTCTTCTGGTTCAATGGGCCCCTTATCAAAAGGAGTCCATTTAGTGGGATTAAAAAGGAAATTATTGCCTCATTTTTTAAAAAGTCAAACCCTGAGAATCTGGTCCAGGTTTAATGAACTGAGCTTAATTCTCTACTCAGCATGAACACATTCTGCTTTCTTGGATATAGAGCCAGAGAAGAAATGCCATTAGCCTTTATCCACCACAAACCACAGAGCACCATCATCTTCTTGATCCCGGTTTAGGAAGGAAAAATGAACCAGGATACTCCAGAAAATCTGACCCATGGGGATTTTGCTTTTATTGTGGCTGCAAGGACATCCCTAAGCAAGCAGATGATGCAGGCCCAGAGCAGAGAGTGTTGATGATATCTGTCGCCCAAGCAGCAGCTCAAACCCTTCCCAGCCCTTGGATATTTCTCTGTCTTCCCAGGATTTCCCTTCCATAGCTCTTTCTGACTCAAGTTCTTACTTGCCCAATATTCTTTAAGATACTATCTGTCACCTCTATGGATGTTTCCTTCTCTCTGCTCCATGCCAATTCACTCAAGGAACATTTCTCCCTTTATTTTCCATAAGAGACCACGCATGCAAGATATTTTGTGTGTATATAGCAGACTTTACTGAACCTTTTAAATAAGAAGTTTTTACACTATAATCATCCAAAAGAAATTTAAATTACAAAAAAGGCAGCTTTCTAATTTAAAGAAGAAAACTTTTTGCTAAATTTTAAGCCATCCTCTCTCCCTTCTCTTTCCTCTACTCCCTTCTATTTCCAGCCCTTCACGTTGGTATTCATTTATTATGTAAAATAGCTATCCCATCTTTTTATATCTTATCTTCTGCCATCACAATCTTCTAATGTTTGATACATCACTCCATCCCACCCTATCACTAATCATTTATCAAGTATGATCCTAAACCAAGATAATTCTTTCCCCATGAAGAATCTTAGTGGCAAACCTCAATATTGTTTTAAAGCCTGCTACAGGTGTAATCTCTGAACCCACCTCAGCCACACCACTGAACACATGACATGTTAGCTACAGATGGAATGCTGGAATCTGTAAATTGAGCTGTAACCAAGCACAACCTTTCAGCGTCAACCACGGCAATCCTGTCAGGTCAATGCTTGTTTACTCTTGTCTATTCCTTCTCTTCAAAAGAGGCAAAATCAGTTCCTTTCACCTAGTTCTCACCTTGGCAATTTGTGTTACACTTACTCTTACTTTGGTGCAGATATCTATTTTCTTTCTATTAATGGATATATCACCTTACTCTTAACTTTTGAAAAAACCCCCACTTTGAAGCTCTTCCAGGGTGGAAGAGAATCATCTGATTGGAGTGAGACAAACAACTTACTTTAAGAAAACAAAAAGCTGACTGTTCCTTTCACTTGCTTTCTCTTATCAAGAATAGGAAATTATGATTAAAAAAAAAATCAGCAAGAGCTTGTTCTTACTGCATTTCATGCTATTTCTGCGTTTGTGAGCTCTCAGCAGCCTTCCATGGTGTCAGCCCATTATATACCTTTAAAAAAAACTGCCTCCATTAAACTTTAAGCTGTCAAGGATTACAACGAAAAGATGCAATTTTTTTCACTGCAGGAAAGGTCTGATTTAGTAACAAGCTATAAGCTAACAGAGCAGCAGAATCCGCATATAATGTTTCATTGAAAAGGAGGGAAAACATGCTGCTTTTTTGTGTGTTCCAACCTTGTTTTTTTATTTTTTATCTTTTTTAATTTTAAAAATATATAGAGAGAGACCACTTAGCTTTCAAATAGAATAAAAACTAGGAAGTATGTTCTTACATGTGCAGCTATAAACCTTGCTGTTCAAATAGCATATACAGGCATACAATTGGATTATATGGCTTTCATATTGAAAGGGGTACAATTTAGAAATAAATGTTAGTCCTTGTTGCTGTCTAGCTTACATGTTTAATATTGATTTAATTAGTCATTTAATTCCAAACACCCTTATTATCGACTTGTTTGAAAAGGCTATTTACTTTCACCACAATTCATACATTAAAACAAGTGACTGAATAGAAAACCAGGCTTGTGGCCTGGTGCTTTCTTCCTGCAGAAATGATATCTTCCCCATTTTAGCTCCAGCATCACAATGTCAAACATTCCGCACACATTCCCTAAGGAATCTGCAAGGCTAATTAGGGTGAGCTTCACCATAAAGAATACAGTTGTTAAAACAGCTTCTGTACACACTAGAGTAATGAGCATTCTTTACACACGCTGTGATTTGTTACTGCAATTTGCAGTCCTATATCTCTTAGGAAATAACTCATGTATTATTATTTATTGCATGTATGATTATTAATGATATATTAACAACTGTTGAAAGCAACTTATTTCACCTCAATAACTCATGTACTTAGCTCAATGTTTAAAGACCCAGAGAAGCATCAATATTCTAGAAGACTATGCCTTTTCTTTTCTTTGTTTTTCTTTTTCCAAGATAGTGAAGAAAATGTCCAAAATCCTATGAGTAATAGAAATATTCTTTAACTTTTTTTGAAGAAGATTTTATCATCTGATTAGAGAGAATGAGGAGCTTGGTTGGATAGTAACAGGTTTTTGAACTTTCATAAATTAAGGCCACCCCTATGAAACAATGTCTTTATCAAAAGGCAACTGAAATATCCTGTGGCAATTTTTATTTGGTAATTTGAGTAGGGACAGCATCATGTACAAAACTATTTTTTATTAATGTTACTAAAAGAAATACATTGCTGCTGGACAAACAATTCAAATATAAAGTTAACCAAATACTTAAAAATACTGTGTTGTTAATTTATCTTACATTAAATATACAAGGGAGGTTAAGCTACTGACTTAAATATTATGTGTGAGACATCACACCATTTTGCATTGATAAAAACTGAGCTCCTTACTGCTTCACCTTCAGCACTGACAGATTTTTACCAATTAACTACCACCCAAATGTCTTCTGATAATTGGAACATAGAACAAGAAAGCTTTTGTTCAGAAATTAGAAATATGGCATTAGTTCTTAACTTTCAAGGATCTTGGAGCCACAACATGGGATGATTCCAGGGCCTAAAGACCTGTTTGATTGCACCTGAGATCATGAGTGTTTTGTGTTTGGATCCTTGCAGGAATCTTTTCCAAAAATATTAATTGCATTAAGAATGTGGCATATTTCCAGAAAGACAAAAGCTTTTTCCTTTTGAAATCTTCAGCGATTTAAAGAGAGCACTGCTCTGTATTGGGAGTTTATTACCAAACACTCAGGTAATATAGTAGATCTACATGATATATAGAGGCAAACAAACAATTAATTCAGCTTTGATGATCAGAAAGAACGATTATTGACACAAAACAATACCATGTAATGAGACAGCAACTTAGGTTGCTAATTACTTAACTTTATAAAATAAATTCTGACAAGTGTTCATTTCATGAGGCTTTCCACACTCTCCTGTGAAATACAGCTTTGCAATGAATATAGTCAGAGCAGTTGAGAAAGCTGATATTAAATACTGACTTCTTTAAAATCATATCTATTGCACAGCTTTTTCTTTTTTAAGCAGACTGTACTAAAAATTCAATCGAAGGGATTTAGTTCTCAAAGGAAGAGTAAGATGCCATTTTTCAAAATGCTAGAGGTCTGAGGCAGAAAATAGTATAACAATATAAAGCAAACAAACAAACGAGCAACGAGAATGGGTCTCCAGAACAGTCTTTCTAGCATGAGTGAAAGGACAGGACTTGAAGGAAAGCAACACATCTGCATATCTAAGAAAAATGATAACAACATCAGATGAAACAAGTGAATATCAGGATTGAAAAGGCTGCAGGAGTTTGCAAGCAGATGTCAAAAAGCATACAAGAAAATGTCAAGAAAAGTATAACAAGCAGCTAAAACTGGTTGCAGAGATTAGGGTGCTAAATATATGCATGATGAGCACACCACTCTATGGCTTACAGACCTAAGAGATGCTTTGCAAGCAAGAAGGGGGAAAAAAAGAGTCTCATGAATAATTTCTGCAGATAAAACTGGGGTCAGAATGTAAACCGAGGTAAAAAGTGAAAAAAATGCTCTGCCTCGACCTTGCTTCCAGAATCCCTGTGCCAGGCTAATTTACCGGATGATAAGAGAATGACCTTTTATTAAATAGAAGTTGTAAAATATCCTAGGTCTTGAGGGGAAAGGGAGGCCCAGAGGTAATTATTATAATCTTTAACTTTTAGAAACCTACTTTTTAAAGCTTACAAATAAGCAGAATTGCAAATCACAGAATTGTGAGATGTCTTCATAGCAACAACTTTATAGTAGAATTAAGTTTCCTGAACCCAAAGTTAGGAATCATTGTTCAATATAACTTATGACATGACTCAATTCTAATTCCAAAAAGTTCCACAAGTGTACTCTAACTAATGTGAGTAATTTACCAAAGTCCTGATCTACCAGGCAAAATCAATGAAATTTAATAGCAAACTACCTTATGGATATATGCCATTAGCTTAATTTTTCCCTCAAACTCTTATCCTTACAGGGAAACAAGAGACAGGAAAACATCTTTCCTTCTTTATACCATGACTAAAGGAGTTATTAATTAGAAGAATTAGCACTACTATACCAAGATTTATGTTTACCTCACTGAGACTAGCAAAGCATAATTTATGAAAAAAAAAATCTGCAGGGTGATAGCACCTCTAACCTTGTACCTTGGTTTCTCTTACAAGGACAAACTATATCGGAAGACACTAGAAACCCCTTAACAGAATAGTCTTGAAGAGTTTGCTTCTAAACTTCTACTGTGCAAGTTTCTCCTAAAGACATATCAGTCTTGCTCACCAAGATGGGAACAAAATATGTATTCAATAAATATTTGTTAAACTAGATTTGTTATATATTTATACACTTCAGGTCTTTCGATTTCAAGTTCTGTGCTTGCTTCTGGTCTTCTCAGTCCCATAGCTGGTTAGTAATTTAATCAGACATTTCCAAAAAAGCCCTGTCTCAATTGCCTATATAAATTTTAAAAAGATGTCACCTTCTTGCCTTGGAAGACTCTTTTGTGTAGTCAATAAGGCAGTGGCCATCTGGCCATGCCATCGCCTTCCTCTGAAGCTGTCTCATCCATACCATTGTCTTCTATAGTTTCCTTATGCAGACGAGAACCACGTGAGAATTTTAATTTTTATAAGACTAGAAAGAGACTTTCTAGAAGCTAATAACTCCTGTCACTTAAAAGTTTCATCTGAAGTGGAAACATGGCAAAAGCAGTGAAAAAGCTAGGAAGAAAACTAGATATAAAGATTAGATCGATCCATCGATTAATAGATAGATTAGATAGACATTCATACAAAGAGTTTTATCAGTGGGCAAACTAAGCTGGTCTAAGCATTATGATACATTGTAGCTTTGGGGATGTGAAAGAAAACTCACCCAAAGTGAAATTGTAACCTACTGCAACCAAAGTAAGAACATGCCAGGAAATCCATTCCACTACTGCTGAATTTACCAAGGGCATTCTTTGGAGGAAGAGTTGGGAGAGAAAAAGTTTCCAGAAGCATATAGAGGAAAGGAGATTAAAGGAAAACTGATTCTATAGAGCCATAGTCAGCCTCAGAAGTCTGGTTACAGCAAGAAAACAGATTTTTAAAAATCCATTGCTTTGAGCATCTAAAGAACATTCTATGGCAGTACCCAGGGCTACATAACCATCACTACCTTCTATACATTTTTGTTTCATTCATTTTCAGTCAAAAATAATAGACCTATATAATGTAAAAAGTAACTTTGATCCAAACACAGAAAATAAAAATAAAAGTCTCTCCCATTCCTACCCCTGACCTAGAACAAAACCTACTTACCCTGGCTACAGGGAAAAAGAGAGGAAGGTGAAAGGTCTAAACATCAGGCTTTACTTCAAGATGATTTTCTTCTGAAAGAACAATGTTTTATAGTTGCAAACATCTTCAATCATTATCTTAAATCTTGTCTTTCTTAGCTATTTTGCTTTCTGTTCCTATCACTATACATTCATTATATTTCCTATCAAGCTGTTCCTACTTCACAGCTATAATAAACAGCTTCATGTTGATAACTCTTAAATCTGTATCTACAGCTCTGAACTTTCTTCTAAACTACAGGTCTAGCTCTCCAAATTGGATATTTCATCAGCATGTAAATCCAACAAACCAATTTGCAATACTTCCCCTTGCCCCAAAGACAGACTATTTTAAAAGAATAAATAACTATATTGTAAATTAGAAGATGATAAGTGATACAGAGAAAAATTAAGCAAGGAAAGGGTCAAGGTAATGCTGGGGGACAAGGATAATAATTGCCACCAAAGAATCTCTTTAAATATCTCCTATTTTTGCTTACCTACTGTTTCCCTTCATCTTTGATTCCACACTTCCTCAAATCTGAACTACTGAAACATTCCCCCATGGTCCTCTCCAACACATTTATCATGAAATTGGTCCTATGAAAATATTTTCATCATGTCATTCCTCTGAAATTCTCCAATGCTTCCAATAATGTTTGTAATAAAGTCCAACTTGTTCTTGGCATTCAAAAATTTTCTCTAAATATATTTTCTAATCCATCTACACTATAAATTCTGGAATGGAATTCACTGCACACCTATTAGGTACAGAGGCTCTGTATAAATTGGAGATATGGAAATGATTAGGTTACAGTCTCTACTTTCAAAGAGTTCTGAGTCTAGTGAGGAAAGATCAAGAGCAAACAAACAAATATTCTAAACCTACAACCCTTGATCTTTAATTCTACACTTTATTCATGGTGTTTCCCTGCTTTGAAATTCCATTCTATGCCTAAACCCAGGCAATCTTCCTGACTTCTGTCTGCTCATTTATAGATAGACCTGTCTTCCTTTATGTGAGTTCGTTTCAACTATTTTGTTATTTTCAGAATTCCTAAAGAATTGGTTATGGTAGAATTAATGCACACACTCATAGCTATATTGAAATTTGCCATCAAACTACCTATTTTCCTCCTTTTGCAATAACAGTTTCCAAATTTTTATTCCAAGAAGTAGTATTCCCAGCCTCTTGAAAGGATTATGTTTTCCAGCCTACCTTGCAGCTAGTGGTGGCCAATGAGAAATAAGTATAAGAACTGGAGTGGGGCTTTCAGGAAAGTTCCTTAAATGAGCTTGACTCGGGTGGGAATTGTCTATATTGCCCTCTCTCCTCTTCCTCTTTCTTCTTGTCTAGAATGCAGACATAAAGACTGGAAATCCAACAGCCATTCTGGGTCATGAAATGATCCTGAGTGTGAAAGCCATTTGCTAACCATGGAGGAGAAAGACTGAAGATGCTAGACAATTGATAATTGGGAGAAGATAATTGTGGAGCTGACACACCAACTCTTGATGTATACCTATTAACTTCTTCTACATGAAAGAGATAAAACACTCATTAGTCTAATCACTGGGGTTTTGTTGGTGTGGGTATGGGAGCGGAGGAAATTTTATTTCTCTTAACCAATTCCTAACTGATTTTCCACTACTTAGTTTTGATCCCAGCCATTAACAAAGCATTTGTTCTGTGCCAGACATTTGTTAGGTCCCAGGCACTTCGTTCAACACTGATGATGCAAAGATAAATGAGAAATGGCCCCTGCCTTCCAGGAGCTCCCAAATGCAATGGGAAAAATAAACAAGAAAAAAGTTAGCAAAATGCAGTGGACCAAAGCACTGTGGTAGAGGCACCTCTCAGGTACTATGGTAGCATATTGGAAGAAAAGCTGGGGAAACTTCCCAGAGGATGTGATTCCCGAACCAAGTTCTAAAGGCATTCAGAATTAGCCTGTAATGGGAGAGAAAGGAACGAGAAGGTATGGGCTAGATAGGTGGGCAGGGGACAGATTATAAAATGGTTTTTATGCCATGCCCAAGGGTTAGGACATTATCTGAAGGTAGTTAAAGGTAATTGAATGATTTCCAAAAAGAAGGACATGATCAGACATATTTGGAACAGATAGGAATTATTAGGGGGGAATATTGAAAAGAGGAAGGCCACTTAAAAAGATCTTAGAGAAATCAGGTTAGAAAATAAGAGGGCCTGATCAAGAGAAAAGGATCAATTGAACCACAGTTTGTAAGTTTATTATTGGCAGTATTTCGTGAGGATTGATTGGGGCTTCTGGTTTCTGAGAGAATGGGGATGTCATCAACTATAAAAAGGAAGATAAAAAGAGGAGCAGGTTTGTGGAAGGTTGTGAGAAAACAACAAATTCAATTTTGGGCATGGTGTTCTTGATAAGATACCCAAGTGGATATTTATTGTTGGCAGGTTTGTATAAATGCCTGAGTTCAAGATAGAGGTGTGGGCTGGATTTCAAAGACATTGATGTATATGGATAAATACATATAAAATGTATATATATAAATCGCCCAGAAGATAAATTATAAGTTTCTGGAAGGCAGTTTTTACACTTCTTTTATATCCAATCTATGATCCATTTTACATATGTACATATATATGTGTGTGTATCTATGTATATTTATACATTTGCATTTACATACATCTATTGTGTATACATATGTATGTATATATGCATGAAATATGTGAATATATCTTGCCTTTTCCTATCCACATAACAGGGGCATAAGTGCTAAGGCTAAGGTTGACCTGATGGATATATAAATCAAGTTTCCTGGACCTTCAAGACCACTTTGGCAGCAGCACGCTTTCAATTGTATTTCTTCCTTTTACAACCACATCTCTTAAGCAATATCCAACCTGTTCTCCCCAAAGTCATTTGTGTAAACCAAATTTGCAACTTGATGTTTCTCTTTGTCTGCTCCCAAACATTTATTTTTCTCTTTCATATCTCCATTTTCTTTCCTCCCCAGCCCAGATCATGAACAGACTGCCTTCAACAGCTGGCATTTATAGAACTGTAAGTTTCCATAACTTCTACAGGAGCTCTGCAAGCATGTGCATGCCAAATCAAGCCCTTAAGCTATTCTGCAAATAATTTAAACAGTAAATTTCATTTGTAATGACCTAAAGTTGAGTTTGTATCCTTTAGGAAAAGCCATATCTTCTCACAGAGCTCGCAAGCGCTCTCCTTTCTATGTTAAACCCAAATTTTGCTAGTCTAATTAAGTACACATATGGAATTTATGGCACAAGAAGTGTAACTGATTAAAACAAACTGAATCATTTTAAGCAGCACTGAAGCACAAACATACTTTTGTTTTGAAAACCCCTTATTTTCCTTACTGTCTTTGGGCTTAGAGTTCCCTCTAACCACAATATGGTATGTTTGGGCTTCTATTATCTGTTTTGGCATTTCACACATGGAACACCTGCATGAGATAGGTTCCTTGACTCTACAAACAGCTTGCAGGATAAGAATTTATTATTGAATGTGGCTTATTCATGCTGTTTAAATGAAAGAAGGAGTGCCACTAATGGTTTCTTCAGTTTAGTAACTGGAATATTTTATAGTTTCATCTAACTTTTATTTTCCCCATCTGCTTAAGTTGCTTTATTCCTCTCCTGTTGAAAATTTCAAGGCTCTTTAGTAATATTATCAAAGGATCTTGGTGTACTTTTTCTCTGCCACCTTTTTCCCCCAAAGTCTGCTTCTGTTCTTCTCATGGGCCTTTAATAAACTTTCTCTATTCTCTTGATAGTCTCCAGCCTGAAACCATTCCAAAAACCACAAAGAAGGAGGAAGAGTTGGAAGAGTTGGGGATTAAAGAGGAGAATAGAGAATTAACCGTTTTGCAATTCTTAAGAAAAAAGTCTATTTGGACTCATTCACCACTGTCTTATAATGGACAGTGGTGAATGAGTCAAACTCAAACTTTTAATCTCCTCAAAGTTTTAATCTTCTAAATCCCTCCCTACTTGTCTACCGTAATACCACAAATCATTCTTGCTCTGTTCTCTGTATTGTACATTTTCCACTTGTGTGAACCATAGGCTACGTTGTGTCCTGTGTTCTTAGAAAAGCGGGATACTGAAAATATCAAGCCAGGTTATTTGGTTTCCTTATATGATTCTAAGGAATGATGAGGCAGGAGTGTGTTCTTTTTACATCATCATGGAGCAAATCTCATTCCTCTTTCCACTTCTCCATTCAAAAGGAATTGTTACTCAAGTACCATGGTGTGCTGGCTGAACCCCATGTTTTGAAACTTTCCTTCCTTATCTTTCAATCCACCATGGAAGGGAGTGGAAGGTAGGAGGGATTGATTTGTAATGTTTGCCAATGTCCATGGTGTAAATATTCTCACCACAACCAACTTAAATCTGCCCACAGTTTACTACCTGGCTCCCAAAATCTCTGAAAATTTAATAGTTGGGTGTCACAAACTTGTCTAAGCTCATCACAAACTGGTATGAGCTCCTGTACACCACTTTTCCATATGGAAAGCTTACAGAAGGACCAACAGACCTCTTTCAGGTCCCACCCTACTGAATATTTGTACTATAAAAGATCTGCCCTTATATCTTTCTCAGGGCCAGATTTTGACAAAATTGTCATGTGGGTGGGACTAACATTCAGGGTCTTCTATTCTGACTTTTAATTTCGCTCTTTTCATCACTTTGACATCCCCCACTGCCACCCTCAGCTAGTGTCCTGTGATTTAGAAATCCTAAAATATATGCTCTCACTTCCATTAAAGTCATTTGCCCTGCTTTGCATTCTGTCACTGATGTAGTAACTTTGATGAACCATTAAACTCACTAAGTGTTAATGGAGATAGTAGTTTGATTCTATTTTCTTTCTTATATTAGCTGCAGTATCAATATTACCTGCAATATTAAGAGTGATGACCATAGAAGCCTACCCCAGGTTCACCCCATCCCATGTACACCCCCAACACCCTACATCAGTAACCCTCCCTGCAAGAGAATGTCCTAACTCTGAATAGTGACTGTAGCACTATCAGATACTAGAAAGAAATGAAGAGCTTTTAGGTGAATCATGTCAATTTTCAATTGTTACAGGGACATTCAGCCCAAGTTTCTACAAAACAGGCAAGGAAAACTTTAGAGGGGAAGAGGATGTTATCTTACATGGATTATCTTCCTTAACATTTCTCTCTGACCTTCCAAGGGCATTTCATTCATGATTCCACTAGACTACAACCAAATCTTTTCTTCCTTTACTCCTCAACCTTTTCAATCCTCTTCCCTCCTGTGCTTCCTCACTATTGTTTCCTGAACTTCCTCCCCCCAAATGTCCTTATCTCCTTTGAGATTTTGCTCCAAATTTCGCTCTTTCAAAGAAATTTTTCTAATTCCTATACTACTGTATCTCATCTTCACTTGGATTTCATTAAAACTATAAATACAGTTTGTTTTACTAGCTGGATGATCTAGAGCAAGATACTTCACCATTCTGTGCCTTATTTCCTCATCTGTAAAATGAGAATGAGAGTAGTATGTATCCCTATAGAGTTATTGTGGACACTACATGAATAAATATGTGAAATGCATGTAAAAAAATAACTGCACCTATAGTAATTTTGCAATAAAATCATCTTTTATTATTACTATTAGCAGTAGTAATAGTAATAACAGTAGCAGTTTTGCTCCATTCTTTTCCTGCACATAAATGTTAGCTCTTTCAAAGCAGCAAGGCCCTCATTTTGACCATCTTTGTATCCCGAGTCTCTCTCTTCAGTCCTGGCATTTAGTAGAGGCTCAATATATATTTTTTGACTAACACATAATGTTTGTTAATTTTTACCAGGTCATATTGTATGCATATGTTTGGTCTTCCAAACTATAGTGTAAATTTTTCCTGGAAAGGAATTATGCCCTTTATTTTTTTGAAAAATATTCCTCAAAGAACTTATTGCCCCACAGCAGAGGTACTCAGAAATAACATTAATGAATGAATCAATCATGAAATGGTGTTAACTCTGGATGACCTAAATTCAATGCATTCTCACATTAATTTTTTATTTTTCTGTGGTATCAGTTGTAGCATCTAGGATAGGAGCTGCCTGGGCAGAAACTACATTTGACTTATACATTAAAAGTATTGAGTAGGTTTTCAGTAATGACAACAATAATAATATGATAACTGCATTACAATGGTTAAACAAGTCTTACACAAGAATTACAGAGACTGACCATTCTACTGCAGCTGGGGAAATGAAGCATGAATTCACTGTTTGGAAATGGAAAGTCACTTTTCTATTAAGCCAAGGATATACCGGTAGCTACAAACAAATAAAGATGAGTCAGATAAATTAAGTGGAAAATCTGAAACTCCAAGTTCTCCATATTGAGCTAATGTTTTAACTAAACATTGTGAGGCATCTAGCCCACCGAGATGGGCTGTAATTAAGGCAATTCTTAACAGCATGCTCCTAGTGGAAATAATAATTTTATATTGGATTTCAAAGAACTTCAAATCCCCATCAATCCATGTAACATTCCTGTAGGTAACTGGTACTGATAAAACAGAAATAGAAAAATTATAGTGACTGAAGACAAAGAAAAGGTAATTGAGTCAACGTCATCAAATAGAGCTTGAAAAATTCAATTCAATATTCCTTCCAGGGATTTTTTGTCTTTTGTTAAAAAACAAAAGCCTTGGCATTAAAGTCACAACCCTCCTCCTATCAATATGTTTATTTATTCCACAAACATTTACTAAGTTACTACTGTGCTTAATACTGGGTTAAATGCTCACAGTCATAAAGAACTGGCCATCCATATGTTTAAGCAATACTTAATGTTCATGAATAGTTCAATTAAATTTTACTCTAGATTCTATGCCATATTAAGACTTTCTGTGGGTCAAAGTGCTATGATTAACAATGAAACTAACGAGACCCTACTATATACCAGATACTCTTCTAAATCCTCCCCCAAACACTGTGAAGGAGGTATAAATATTATCCCTTTCTTGCGATAAGAAAACCAAGGCCCAGAGAAGTTCAGTAAATTGTATCAGGTCACCTTGCTGCTAGTGGCCGAACTGAGGTCTGCACTCAGGCAGTCTGCCTCAAGGATCTATGGTCCTTTTCACTCAGCACACTGTCTCAAAATAATAGCCTTAGCTAAATATACATGAGTGGGTATTATTTACCAAGTGTTGTCAAAGTCCATTATGTTTACCTTATGGATATTCACAACAGGTCTGTGAAGTAGTTATAGATGAGTTCAGAGAGGAAAAGTCACTCCTTCAAAAGCATTGTTAGTAAGTGATGAAGTTAAGATTTCAACCCGGGAGGGCTGTCTTGTTTTGCAACCATTACATCATGCTGCCTCCACCTGAGATCATTTCCGTTCTCACATGAGCAAGGCACATGCTGCATCACAGGGGACTTCACCAGCCACCGTGCAGATATTCATTCAAAATAAAATAGAAAAGGATCTAACAATGAGGCAGAAGGCACAGCAGAACTTATAAGAAAATACCAAAATTAAAGAAATCTTAAAGCAATTTAAAGGAATTAATTTAGAGAAATCTCCTGCTTACAATACACTGCAAATAGAATCTAGAACATAACTGCTTGACGATTTAGAAAGCCTCTTTTAAGCAACTCACGAGTTAAAAAAAAAAGCCAAATTCAAAGTCTAGAATATCTAGAAAATAAAGATAACAATTATCATATATCAGCATCTATGAGACTTGACTGAAGTTGTGCTCAGAAGATTACAAAAATAACAATAACAAAACCGAAGGAAAGCAAAAAGAAGTGCTAGTGATAAAAACAAAAATTAATAAATTGGAAAATAGAAAAAACAGTAAAAAAAAATCAATTCACTAGTAGATGCATGTGTGCACACAAATAAATATTTATTGTATATAATATATATTTTGTTTATACACATAAAAACTAATACACATATAGCTAATATATATATACTAATGTGTATATAACAGTGAAAAACAAGATTATTGAGAAAACATTAAAAAAACAATATTGAATAGGTTAGTAACTATATGTATATTTTATATCTATACTATGTATTAACCACATATATAAAACTACATACATATAAAACTAAATATATATATGTGTTTGTGTATGTATATGTATGTATATGTGTGTGTGTGTGTGTGTATAAACTGATCTTGGAAAAATATGATAAGGGAGGAAATGCATATAATAAATAAAGTAGGAATAATGAGAGTATGTTAGTAACAACAGATGCAGGGGAAATGAAACTAATTATGAGAAAATACTCAGCTCACACTCTGCGGATACATTTGGAAGTCTGAATAAAATGTTAATTTGCTATGATAACAGAAATGACAATATTGGTTATAGACGAGAACAGAAATCAAATCAGATGAAGGAGAAATTTCTCATTTTCATGGGGGAAAATTAAGAAAAAAATGTTTTATCTCTTGTCCTGAATAAGTACCAGGACCAAAGATTTTCAGTGGTGAATTTTATCAGACCTCCAAGGAACAGATAGTTCCAAAGCTATGTGAAATATTCTAGACCCTATAGAGAGAAACATATAGCTTCCAAACCCATTTTTATAGAACCAACAGAAAATTAATCTCCCAAATCTGGAAAATTATAGCTTTTAAAAAGGGAAAAAAGTCACAGCCCCATACCGTTTCTGTATACAAAACAAACAAAACAAAACAAAGGAAGGATACAGGCAGAATAGTAAAAGAATATTAAACAATTAAGAAGGTTTATTCTAAGACAATGAGGAAAAAACATCTATGTATTAAATCTAATATAGTTTACAATATTAGAAAGTAAAATGATTAAAGCATATGATTATGTACAAAGACAACAAAATGTCATCTGGTAAAAAATGGAATATAATATTGATTTTTTTCAATTCTTGATAAAATGATCATTGGTACTTCATACACCTTATTACTTTGTTTAAAATATATATATGTCTCAAAGCAAAGTCTATCATAATGATGAAAAAGAGTGCCTAGTATCACTATTAACCAAATATTTAATATTGTAGAAGTACCAAATAATGTGCTTAAACATTTTTATTAAAAACCTTAGTGTACTTTAAAAACAAGAGGTATATATATTGGAAATGATAATGCAACATTTTTTTTCAGATGATTGTACACCTGGAAAACTCAAAATAGTTAAAATAAAAAGCAATAGAAATACTAAGAGAGCCAAGCAAAATTAAAGAAATACATGAAAATCAATTGCTTTTCTGGACTCAAACAAAAGACAAATAAGAATCCTATTTAAACCAAAAAAGAGGAAGAAATATCTGCATATAAACTTACTCACAAATGTGAAATATCTTCATTATAAATATCTTTAAAACTCTACTTAAGGATATATATTTTTTAAAGGCTTTAAAAGGAGAAAAGGCATACATTTGTTTTTTTTGCACAGAAAGATTCAGTATTTGTAAAAATCTAAGTTCAATCTAAATTAATCTACATATTTCACATAATCCAAATAAATACCAGCAGCCTTATTTTTGGAACTTGAACAAGCTGATTCTAAATTTCTTATGTAAAAATAAACATGAAAAAATTGGCAGTAAGTTTCTGAAATAATAAAAAGTAGTGATAGAGAATAATACCTCAATAAGATAGTAAGGTATGCTTTAACATGATAGTAATTGTTTGGTGCCCATGTCTAAGAGGCAGACAAATAAATAAGATAGGAGAAAAACTCAAGAAATATCCAGAAAAACACTTGAAAATTTACTGTATGACAATGTTGGCATTTCAAATCAATGAATCAAAATAGTTTTCTCAATAAATGATGTTGGGAAAACTACGTAGTTTTAAGCTGGTTATTGCTTCAAGAGTAGACACCAATGAATTCCAGATTTATAAAAGACACATAAAAATAAATCTTTATATGTTCTAAAAAAATGACATACTTAAAAAATAGTTTATGTATGGGAATTCTCTTGCTGAATAAGAGTAAACATCCAAGAGCTGCATTAGAAAATACTGATAAATTTGATGATTAAAAATTAAAATATTTAATGCCACAAACTTCAGAAAATAAAAGAAATATATTAAAATATTAATATACTTTAAAATATTTTAAAACTTTTGAAATAAGGTAATTTCCTTTATATATAATAAACACTCCTATAAATTTTAAAAACAACAACTGAATTGGAAAATAAGCAAAAAAAGAAGACAAATTTAGCCTAACATATCTAACGTAACTTAGTCTTTGACTAATGCCACTAATGCCAATTCAAGATGTTTTGTTTTTTTTTTAGCACTTACACATGCATTTGTAATCAAAGAAATGGGAAAACGAATGCTCATTGCAGCATACTTTGAAAGAACAAAAGTCTGCAAAATCTCTTAATTTCTATCAGTAATAAATGGGTTAAATCAATTTCAGGCCACCCATAAATGAAATATGCTGCATTTGTGTAAATCAAGGGATGCTAGAGAGCTGGTAATGAAAAAATCAACAAAATATAATGTTACATTTATAAAAAAAATAAAGAAGTTAATATTTTACATGTGTGTGTCTATATAAAAAATTTTGGTGAAAAATACATCAAAGATTTAACCTGAAAATTTGGGCAGAGGGCAAGAATAGGAGGAAGAGTTGCTATTCATATTACACTATTTTACTGTTTGGAATTTTTTTGAACATACATGTATTAAATTTTCTTAAAGTGAGCCTTACTTTATCTTTTTATATCTTCATTTTTTCATGATTTGACTATAACCAATAATTTTTTTTTATAACAAAATTTCTCGTCATAATTTCTCACCTTAGTATTTATCACCTCAAGGCAAAAATAATCCTAGTGGTGGGGGAAAAGCAAAAAAGATGTTTTTTGATCAGTGTAAGATTTTTGAATCAGGATGATGCAACTGCAAAAAGATTCATACATATTAAATGAAGCTACTAAAACTTAATAGCACATGTGTGGATTTAGATGAAAGAGTACTGGAATTGTATTCAGTATATCTGGGTTTGAATGCTAAATGCACCACTTGCATGGGAAAGTTATTTACTTTCCAAATACCTCAATTTATTGAATGACAAAATAGAGACATGGCTAACAACTTTACAGTGTAGTTGTGAGAATTGAATAATAAACTAGGCCATTTTAATGTTGAATAAAGAGTCCAGAACATCTTGAGTGATGGATTGGCTATCCAACAGGGATTATCTTTGTGGCATTATATACAACAGCATCTTCAGGCCAGAAATGGTTAGAGGTCCCTACAGATCCAAAGTAAATTCCAAAAAGCTATTAAAAACAAGAGAATGGAAACCACATACAACTTAATAGCGTTTCAATTCACAAAGCAACCCCTGACCAACATAGAAAGCTCACAGAGAGGCATGTGGGTTATATTCAGCTGAATGTGTTTTGAATGCTTTGTAGTTACTCTTTAATTTGTTGTTTTTAATTACTTGACTGAGAATTTTTAGTGTCTATTAGAGAAGCATTTCATTTGTTCCTTAGCACTGTCTCTTTTCTTCTAATTTACTTTCCCCCCTGTTTTCTGCCTCTTCTTCCATTACATTCACGGATACATAAATGGTTTATGTATGTTTTGCTACAATTTCCCTCTTAGAGAATGAAAGTTGTTTTAAATGGACTATACCAATGGAACGAGAGGTGTTAAATAGATCAAACAGTTAATTCCTAAAACTTTGAAGGCTTTCTGTGACATTTGTTTGTGTTGGCTTTTTCATTTAGCTTCTAGGAAAATTTTATCACTGTGAGAGTTAATTCAAATCCCAGCAAGACCTGGTGAGCAAATAACTTGCCAAGTTTTAACTAGAAATATTCCTTAGCCTTTACCAAAAGAAGGACCAATTTGAGGTGAATTTCTATAATGGATGAGCCTTCTGTCTGAGTATTCCATTACCTCATTCATTTTAAAGTCAATTTAGAACTCATGGACAATGCCAAATTTACAGCCCACAGTCCAGACTCCCTTTTTTTAGTCTACAGAGTAGGCATTGCATAAGTTGTCATGCTGCAATCCTTCTGAGCCAGCCCCACTCCATCATATCTTTATTCCTGAGGGGACCCATGGGTTTCAGACCCTTAGGCTATCCAATAATATAAGTACCATTAAAGATCAGCAAACCAAACCAAAACTTTGAATCCGCATTTATGGGACAGCATCCTATCACTAACAGAAGGGGCTGGTAAAGTCAATCAAACTCTAAAATATCCAAGATTAAAGTCACTGAATACCTTTGTGTTCACTCTATGGTTACAAATTAATAAAAACATTATAAAATATTTAATTTTTCCACGGGTTTTGAAGAGGTGTCCCCTGGATGACTTGATCCTCTAAATAGAGCTTAAGTTCAAGGAATGACAGATAAGACCAACTTCTCTAAGAAGAAATGATGTCATGGTTGTTTAGGGAGTTAAGGCTGTTTGTGTGCATACCCCACCTATGATTAGCATTTACTGAGAGATGGGCCAAAGCATTTCTGGAGTAGAATTACCTTTGCTATGTCACGGTATCATTGCTATTGTGGGCTGGTTACATCACTCTGACAAGCATCAGGATGCAAGAGGGAACAGAGAACTTATTTTCCCACCAAATACCAAACAGATTGTCTCTCTTCACACACTGTCCTGGTCTTCCCTGTCTATGTCTTTCATCTCTAGCCTGCTCAGGGTAGCCAGTGTGAACTTTGCAGCAGCAGCCATGTGATATCTGTACCTAGGGCTTCAGTGAATAGGGTGAAAACTGTGTCTTTCTTGTGTGAGTAAAAGTAGAAAGTGAAGCTCAAAATTAGGGTAAACACATCTATTTTCAATTGTAAGGGGCAAGCAACAGAAGACATGCTAGAGGGAGTTGAGAGGGGAATGAAATCCCAGAGTCTAAGAAGAAAATTTTCAAAATTAGGAAGGGTGTCCAAAACTTCTTGTCAATAACAGAGGCTGCATACTTCATGGAGGCACCAGTCCACTTGAAAGTACCGAGCCAGAACAACTAAGTGTGTCTTCTACTCTTTGCCACCTAGGGATGTTTTCATTCTTCACAGCATAATTCACATATCATCCATCTGAAATCTGCTGAAACTCTCTCTCCTGATTCTTAAGAGAATGAATCATTTCTTCCTCTGAGCTCTCTCACTGCTTGCTCAAATTGCCTAGTTTGGAACTTATCATTTGTAATATAGTTAGTTATAGATTTATCTTTCTTCTTGAGTTGAGGGTAGGTGTGGTACTTATTCTTCCTTATATTGCAAACTTAACCAATTCTTAAGGTAGATGCATAATTTAGATGAGATGAATTGAATTCAAATATTACTTGTATCCTCCATAAAATCAGATTATGCATATAACAGGTCACAGGAGCTCTAATCAACCAGAGTTTATTATCTACTTGATTAATTCAATAGACACCATAAAAGATGTCTTAGCAAACCCTTGGATTATGCAGGGAAATCATGAGCATACTGGATGCAGATTTTTTTAAAAACTAAAAATTATCACTGGAAATACCATGGGTATATGGATTAAGTGAACTGAATTTCAGATACAAGATAAACTTGCCTTCTGTAGCTGACTCGAGGTGAATCTAGTAGAATGATGGAAGAAGAAATAATTTCCACCTACTTTGGAAAAATATTAAATATCTATGATAATTGTGATACCAATAACCAGTTCAAAAGCAAGGAATGGTATTTATATTACTGTAGTGGCATCTGTGAAACATTTGGATAATTTTAGTTCAGGGTTTTAATCTTTCTGATTTTCAGAGCTTTCGCAGTTGCAGTGCCCTGTCATGTTCGGGAAAGAGTGCTAATTCATAAGGCGCTGTATCTTCATTCTTTAGTCATTAGTAAAAATGGGTCATAGATCATGTCATGTTGTCTGTAACCTAGTTATAATTCTGGCAGAAGGGAAGTTTCAAAATCATGATTTCATATAGAAACCTTTAAAAACTCATTAGCTTCTGATAATTATAGTAATATCTAAAGCATTTAAATCATAGAATTAATTTCTGCAAAAGATCAGACAGTGAACGTGTTCTGGGGAAGTTTTCTCTTTTAACTTCCTGGGAACAAAAGAGATGGCAGTTCAGGGCTCTACTGTGACATCCTATTTCAGATGCAGAAGAAACAGAATTTCACAGAAGCATTACATCGTGAGTTAGCTCATTCTAAAATGAAAAGCCAGAATATTAGAGCAACATCTCGAAATGTGACTCTGGGCACTGGAGAAGCCTCTCCACTTGTGATTGATTTGCATTTCTGCCTATGTCTGAATTCATATTCCATAAGCACAGATGGAGGTGTGATAGATTTTTTTTTGAGCACATCTATTTATTCAGATACCGGATTCAGTCTCTGAGTAGGGAGATGGTAAAGGCTGCTGTGAGCAGATGGCACATAGGCACTATGACTTTAGAAACAACATTCTTTAAAGATAAGTGGCAAAGTAATAATAATACTACTTAGCACATATATTGCACCTTGGGCCTGCCAACATTAACTAATTAATCTTCAGTAGCCCCCCGTGAGATAAGTGCTTATAATTATCTCTATTATGCAGTCAAGACAACGAAGAATATGTCTGCACATACTCTGGCAGAATTGGCCCAAGTTAAAGACCGGGTGGATCCAATTTGCATGGCTCTTTAAGATTTCTGCTCTAGCAGCAGAGACTAGTATTCTAGACATGCTGCTGTTTTGAGGTACCAAGTAGATTTGAAACAGGAAATCAATCCCAAGACATATTTCATTCAGAAGGGTCCTGCTGCAAGGATCCAAAACAGGTCTGACAAGAATTAAGTCATTTTTCTAAAGCCTGAGAGGCCATGCATGGCAAGAAGTAGGTGTGTAATTACAGAGCCCCTGCCTGCTTCTTTTATTCAAAACAGGCAATTTTATTGCAACATATCTTTCAAGGAGATTCTTTAAATTATTGAACAAAATTAAAAGATCAGAGAAGTCTGGAGTTTTCCCTTAGTACTTGCTGTACCTGAGGTTTTCCACCTTAAATTGCTTGAGTGTATTCTATGGCTTTGACCAAAGGTGTTAAAAGTCCCTCATCAGAATGAAGGGCTGGTGAGTTTCTTGGGATATAGCATGGCTTTGATCCTAAGGCTTTGATACTGTTGGCATGGAGGATCAAAACTGTAGTCATGAAGGTCTAAAATTTGGGGTCATTGGTGTTTGACAGAATATCTAGGGGTCCTCAGAAATCACAGGTTTTATCTTCTAAACATCTCATTTGACATTGACGATAGCCTGCAGCACTTCTTTTTTTTAGCCTACTATAAATGTTTGTTTTTGTTTTTGTTTTAATCTTTTTTAGGCCATAAATACCAACAACCGGGGGTATTATAATAATTAAATGAAGTAATGAACATTGCACTGACAAGTATATCAGACACATAGGAAACTCTTAATATATAATAGTCGTTAGAATTATCTTTATCACTATGATATCTTGAGCTTCAACCAGATTTTTCCCAGCTCTTCCAGTGGCATAGAAATATCATAAAGTTATCTATCATGTTTATAACAATTTATAATTTACCAAGCAATGGATAAACCACTTAATCCCAATAAGACATTTAGAGGTAGTTAACATTAGCTGCCTCTGATAGAGGAGGGAATTAAGGTTCAGAGGCTAGCAATTTAAACAACGGCATTCAGCTAGAATGTAAACAAACAGGAAACTCAGGTCTCCTAACTCCAAGACCAGTCCAGAGGAAGAAATGTTTGCAAATATATTGTTGCAGCAGGCCTCTCTGATGTCATGAAGTATAACGCACAGTGTACAGACTACTACAGAATAAAGATTGAAATGAAAATTCCTACACTTGAAATTAAGGTAAATCTGTCCTGTCAATCTAGCTTGTCCTCCATGGAAAAATAATCAGTATATCAACTTATTTATTTTTTCATTTACTTACCTTTTTTTTCTCTTTCTTTAAGAGTGTAAACCATGCACATTCTATGGAAACACAATTCTTTAAGAATACTTTTTCTCCTAACAAAGGAAATCAAGGTCTGGGGATTACAAGGAAACAGTAGGCCACAGAAGTCTTATGAAGACCATGACCCATCCAATTTGTTATTCAACAGCAACAGTAGTATATAAAATTCTCCTGCTTGCCAAGTGCTAAAAACAGAAATATATAAAAGCACAAAAGGGGAAGGAACTCATATAGTCTATCACCATCTACTATTTTGCTCCCTGACATCAATTCCATTGGACCATAGGATGAGTCAGGAGACGATAATAATTGTGAAGTTAAAGGTTCAAAGTTAAAAATGAATATGAGTGATAGTGGAGAAAAGAGATGAGAGGTAAATCAACAAGAATATTTTTCTTGTCAGCAATAAAACTTACAGTCTGAGAAGAAGGAAGATTGGGAACTAACAATAATGATTCAAATAAAGGAATAACTTGGTTTTTCCACATTTTAGAAAACATCGCTCATTCATTTTATCCATCAGTTCTAGGAAAACTTCTTTTTCAGAGTATTTGTTCTCGGCTCAGTGAAGCTGTACAGGTGGTGCTGCCTCAGCAGGAAACTT
The DNA here is from genome assembly GCA_029593785.1 of Cabassous unicinctus. Lineage (NCBI taxonomy): Eukaryota > Metazoa > Chordata > Mammalia > Cingulata > Chlamyphoridae > Cabassous > Cabassous unicinctus. Next base: position 13,722 of record JAQZBX010004674.1, on the reverse strand, counting down.
TCTTCTTGCTGAGGGACCGCCAATTATTTGTAGTGAAACTAAAACAGAGGAATAAATATTGCATGTTGATGGATGCTTGTCAGGTAAGGGAGTGAGGTTCTTTCGATGGGGCTTGTCAGACACAAAAACCTTCAGCAAATCTTCATTTTCCATGGCAAAGTAGCTAGAATTCTCCAGCTGCTCCACTGGTGAACCTCAAGATTTATCTCATAAATTTAAATTATAGATGACATAACACTGGAATGGAAATAGATGACACCTTTAAAAATAAATCTAGTGCAACATTTGGGAAAAGGAATCACACATTTAAAAGGGAAGAAGGAAAGTTCCAATGTGCCAAAACAGAGCCTTTATTTGTTGTCCTATTTACTACTCTCTATCTAAAATTAGCACCTCTCTTTTTTGTCCTCTTAGGCCTCTTAGCAAGACATGCCATGGAGAAGCTATGGAAGTTTTGTGCAACTCAAGGAGTATGCTGGGTTGCAACAATAAGAAAAAGCTTGCCAAGGTTGAAAGCCAAATTGGCAAGGTTTTCTGTTGTGTCAGCGTTTAAGTATTATTGCAATGTTATCATATCACTGAAGAAAGGGGAGCATCAAAATAACAGAAGCAAATGCTAGGAATATTTGAAGGAAAGCTTGTACCTTGCTTCAATAGAGAGTTGACTGTATTGGCCAGGGTTTAACTTTAATAGGAACCAGTCAATTCAACTTCAATTCCATCATATGAATTTATGCTTTTAAAATTTATTCCAGGAAATCTTGATTCCAGCAGTCTTTCTGAATCCGATAGTAGTATAGAACAATAAAGGATATAGCTATGAAAACCCACAACATTACATGAAGACTTGCATGCATTATAAGGAAACTACCACTAGTCAAAGCAGTAAGAATCATTTTCTCATAGATGACAATTAAAGAAATAAATCTGAGATTTTCCCTTTTCATGTATTTGTATTTATTCAAATGTGCAGGTAAAAGTCAATAAAAATTTGGGACATTTGTCATGAAAAACCACAAAAGACCTTATGATTTGAAGCAATATTTTACCAATATCAGAAGAGTCAATCGAGAAAAGCACAAAAATGAAAGAAACAGCTAGAAGCAAAATAAGTTAAACTAAAGCCATCAATTCACCATTAACATAAAAATATTTACTCAGGAGGAAAAGATACAGCAACATTTTGATCATCCCATGCAAGATATATGAAAATTGGGCAGGATTAGAGACTGTTTTAGAACTAAATAAGAACCAGAGAAAGAGAGAAAGATTGAAATAAAAAGAAGCATGAGAGAGAGAGAAAGAGAAAGAGAATCATGGGGGGCGGGGGAACACAGAGAAAAAAATTAACTCTGCCAGAGAAAGCATCTCCCTTCACCATTGATAGTTTCTGCCCTTCTGATTCTCAGGTCAGTCATGGAAACATGCATATATCATTCAGAGGACATAAAAATTGAAGGAGTGAGCTTAGTAGCTTTACCCCAATTCACTGTTTGCATCACTTTTTTCCCCCAATTCCATACTGTTAGAAAGAGTCAAACATATTCTCACCCAGTGATCAGTGTTGGTTTTCATGTGACACTCTGCATGTGGCGCACAGAAAATCCAAACACTTATAGGAATGTGTTGAAGAAACCATATAACAAGGCCATCAAGTGACTCAGTCTCTGTTTCCATTCCCTGGGGTTTATCAACTTTGTTAATGGGGCATATGTGCTGAGATTTATGTAACATTAAATATGGGGAACATTTCCTGGGAAATATTTCCATTCTTCCTCAAAGCCAATGTAGTGATAGGTCTAGTGTCCAGGTAAAACACCACCCTCTAGTGTACATCTCTAAATAATGCTGTTGGTACTCTTCTGATGACAATGACTATGATAGCTAAGAATAATAAAACAAGTATTACAATGAAGGCCATGTCCTACTGATATGTCTCAGGGCAACACATGCAAGGACTAAATGCCCAATAGATGATATGTAACCCATTGGTGTAGTCAAAATTAGCTGTTGATTTTCATTCAAAATACGGCAAATGGTTGGCTAGCTTAAAGCATCCAAGATTGTGACATGAAAACAAAAATGCTCATTAATTTCACAAGTATTTATTAAGTGCCTGGTATGGGACAGACATTATTCTATGACACACAAAAAAATGTGATAATCACTTAAACTAAGAAATGGAAGAAAAGTATTCCAAGAGGTAAAAGTCCACTAATAAATCTCCCTTATTCCTGCTCTTTGGAAAAATAACTTAAATTGCTGGGATTAGGTTTGATAATCTGTTAAAGAAAATTAAAAATGTAATAACAGAAGCAAAAATATCTCAGAAATCCTCAATTTCCAAATAAAATGTGAATTCTCCTATTACACGAGGAGAAAAGTCTAACTTCCCATAGTCTAGATTAGAATCTTTTTGATGTTATATTCCCTAATTCCATTTGAAAACTTAGTATATGAAGCAATTAAAAGTATTCCACCATCTGTAGTGTAGAAGCTTGTTGGAAATGCCTGTGAAGACATTTGACATCACTCTTTTCTTTCTTGTACAGAGCTCAGAGAAATTGAACTATTTTGTTGAAAATTTCTTCAACTCTTTTCTTCACTGGTGAATCTCCCAGAAAACTTTTCTTAGTCACATCTGGCTTCAACTGTTGAATGCAGGTTGCCCTGCTGCATAATACTGTAAAGAATTGTCTAAATATTCAGCCCAGAGAACATGGAATGTATCAAATTAAAACACATTTTCCCTCATTGGCATTTTCCAATGGAACCAGTGAACATGTAATATCTCCATCTATCAAAAACATCATTGCTTATCACTATTAATCTCGCAACTATCAGTGAGTTATTTAGAATTTCGCTACAGGCAAGAGTTGTTTCTCATATACTCAACTGTGATCTGTCTTACACCATTTTTGGAAGAAGTTGCAATTGACTTGTATACCCATAGATGTATGCATGTGCACATTCTGAACAAGCGTTCATGTGCATGTTCACAGCACATCAGCTGAACACAATGTATGCATGTAGGAAATATGCACCCAAAAGATAGAGTAAAAGAACCCCAGAAAGTGGCTTCTTTTATAACAAAGAAAGAAGCACAATTAATTAGCACAGTTGGGAGCCAGGAAACTTGGGTCCTCCACCTGGTTCTGGTTGCAACAAAGTCTATGAGACAGAAAACACCTCTTCCTCAGAGATCTCAGATTCCCAAATCATATAAGTGGGTAGGAAGGTATGACAGGATTCCCATCTCTTCCCAGTAAGAGGCTATTATAAGGTTGAATAATTTGGCTTTTTAATTACTGTAAAACAATCTAGGGTTAAGTTATGTTGGAAACTTTTAGATTAGCACTGACAATAATTAACACCAAATAATGTACAACATCTAAGAGAAAAACCTTTAAATGAATACTTCAGTCTAGGCTTGTTGCCTCCTGTTGGTCTAATGTTGTGAAGCTTAGCAGTTAGAAGGACAAGGTATGGAATAAGGCTGTTTGGACTGGATTCCCATTTCTACTTTTACTAGCATTGTGACCTTAGGTACTTAACCTCTCTGTGCCTTAGTTTTCTTATCAGTCATGTGGGGATAAAAATAACACCTCTTCTGCTTCATAGAGTTGTTTTGAAAAATCAAAAGAAATGTAACAGATTATTAACAAATGTAATAGAGTTTTTAGCACAGCATTTACGTAGAGCAAGAATTCAACATTTTTTCCATTAAAAATTATTGAAGTTTATCAGTCATACATGAACACACATAAACAATAACTGTATAGTAAAAGTTGTGAACTTACAAGACAAACATGCATTACATCATAAAGGACACCTGTACATCACCCTACCACCAAGACCTTGCATTGTTGTGAAACATTTGTTACAAACCATGAAAGAGCATTGTCAAACTATTACTACTAACTACAGTCCATATCTAACATTTGGTGTATTTTCCCCCAACCCACCCAATTATTTACACCCTGTATTAGTATAATATATTTGTTAGAGTTCATGAGAAAATGTTCTCTTATTTGTTCTGTTAGCCACAATTCATTTTCCACCACAGTATTTACCATGTTATAGGATCCCATACCTTGTACAAACCATTAAAAGTGTACAATTCATTTTCATCACAGAGTTGTGCTGTCATCACATCAGACTTTAGAACATTTTTCTTAATCCAAAAGGAGAAATCTCATACCCCCTTATACCCACCTAATGTTGACCCTTAGAATTGATATTATATCTTCTTTGGCATTGCTGCAAAAATATTACAATATTATGGTTAACCATCTATAAGAATTGAACAATTTTTTATTATTCCTACTCTAACCAAGAAGAGAGAAAACAATGAGAATGAGAGGGGACAATCTATTTCAATTTTTTAATGAATGCTTGAGGGTAAACGAGTTTTTAAATCTACATCAAGTGGTTAATAATCTTTAATTATGCCTCCACAATTGGCCTCAGTGGCAATTAGAAACACGGTAAGCATCTGGCTCTCTCTCTAGTTTGTGCTATGGATGAGAGCGGGTTTGAATTCGTGAGGTAGTTCCAGTGAGAAGCTTTCAGGAATGGATAATGGATAATAAGTAGAGTAAGAAGGCATAGGTTTTGTAGGCATCCTTTCTTACTGTACTCTCAACAGCACCTCAGTGAGAATAATTTTGAACGAGTAGTAGTCACACAAACATCTGCTACCACACATACCAAATGAAAGTGGGAATAAAGGCACATTATAACTGTGGTGAACATAGCAATCTACCACAGGAAAAGTATATTATTTAGTTAATCCTACAATATAGTTTGACAGTTTCTTTAAAAGTAAACAAAAAAGCACATTATGAAATTTATCAAGTGATTTTTTTCAAACAAATATCCATGCTGTGTTTCAATGTTCTTAAAGCTGTGGCATTTATGTTGAGTTATAAACTTGCTATGAAAATGGGAATTCAGATTCTTCCAAATGAAAGCCTTTTGAAGTTGATAAACAATTCTCACTGCAGCGTAATAGAGTCTCTCTAAGCTTCAAGTCCAAATGTCAGAGCTGGAGACTATGAAGCCTGCAAAAGTAAAGGTTTTGTTGATATTTTCTATCCTGTTACTGTTATTCTAAAGGGTTTTGTTCCAACTGAATACAACACATCAGATGGTCTCTAGTTAGCACTGGCAGAAAAAAAAATATGAATTTGTAGAGTTCAGAGAGACTAAATAGAGATATTATGGCCTGAGGATATCAGCTTCTGTACATCTATTACTTATATTAGTAGGCTTTGAGTAGACAGTATTATTTGAAAAGGGTGCAAAAACACCCTGAAACTAAATTCATATTTTGAGAACTCTGACAGAAATGAGAACTGAGGCCAAACTGACACTACTTAGCAATCAACAAGAGTTGTCCCATGTATTCATCCGCTCTACTGGGCACGTTTAAGTACAATTGATCAGGCTAACTTTGAGAAGAAGCATAAGGATATAAAGACTCCTCTGAAGCAGTAGGGAAATGAATAGCTGAATGGAGAAAATTGTGCCACACATCTTCTTGTCCTATTACTGTTAACGCCAGCACTCACAATCAGTAGTTTATTGTATAGGGCAATCTTGTTGATTAGAAACTGACTTCAAGTTCATCAAAATGGAATGGCATGTAACTCATCCCTTCTATTCCTACAGAAATAACTTATGCATTTTTATAGACATTTTTATTTGTAGAACTATATTATGTCATAAGAATTGGCTTTGTAGATGTATATAGTGCCTTGTCAATCACTTCTGCCATTCATTCTTTTAAAGGAATTAGAAAATAAATCAGCAAAAAAAAAAAAATTCTACTTTCTGTGGCAAGAAAGACAGTTCTATTCTACTTTTATTTAAAAGATTCAAAATATTTGTCTTGAGGTCCATTTGTTTTGTCATATTATTTGGACTATCCGTATTTCAGGGTGTAGGCATTCTGCAACAACAACAACAACAAAACTCTATATAGAACTGTTAATTTAATGATCTAAAAGAAACAACAACAAAGAGTAGAATAGCATGCTCAGAATTACCCTGGAGGTCACTGAGTGGGAAAATGATGCAAAACCAAGAAGTTTAAAGTTCATCATCAACCACTAACTCTTTTCTCTGATATGCAACATCAGCTCATTACCCCCAGTCCTGACCCAAACAGGAAAGAATAAACAAATTTAGTTGCTTAGCAACAGGAATGCTGAGCAAAGAGGTAGAAAGTGCTTCACTATTGCTTCTTGGGATGATCATTTCAAGATCCTTGCAGACAATGCAACCCTCTAAAGCTACCAACTCTCCATGAATACTGACTTACATAAACAATAACTTTGATATTCAAAAACTCAATAAGAAGGAATTTAAACAACAATATTATTTTACTTATTCTAATGACTATTTAATTAACATTTATTGAGGTCTGACTACATTAAATACTGTTTTAAATGCTTTATATATGCTAATATGTAGTGTAGAATATATAGAAGAGATGTCAATTTTATATTGATTATATGTAGATATATATTCAAGAAGAAATAAGATATATGTATATATTATTAACGAAGAAATTATATATTCAAAAAATAGGAAAGATGTTTTTATTGGCTAACCTCTGAAGCAAAGAATAACAAACATATCTCAGCAAATGTGTACCTCTTTGTTTTCAGATATATCTAAACAGACTATTTCTATAAGCTTTTCTTTTAAAGATCTTAAAACACTTCATTTTCCCTTCTAGCTCTCTGAGTGTTACAGTACTAGTAGGGTTTCCCTTGCATAAGAAAACTACAAAAGGTAAACCTAAAGATCATAAAGTAATTGCCTCTGCTTAAAACAGAAATATTAGTCATAGAACTAAGTCATGAGCTTCAATTTAATGTTCCTTTCAATTTATTACACTCACAACTCTGGTGTTTGTTGAGTCTATGAGTATGGTCTTAAAATTTCAGCATCTTTACTCAAAAAACAAACAAACAAACAAACAAGCCCCTGATACACCAAGAGTGAAATCTAGGAAACATTGCATAGATAAAATTATATGAGAAACAATTTGTTGAATATTTGTCTTTACCAATTAACCATCAACTACTTGGCGCTCACTCACAGGGTGTTGATGACAAGGTTTCACAGGGAAAGGACTAGGAATGCAGCAGCTTCACTTTTCCTACTCTTAGAGGCACAATGTAGCAATGGAGCACTGCAAACTTATTTTTTAAAAAAGATTCCAGATACATCAAAATTTAGCATTTTCTCTGCATAATGTTTAATGCCAATTTAGTCCTTTTGAAACATGGCATGTTGCTGTGGTTGAGAGAAAGACTGCAAACTTCATTTATAACTTCTTGAGTGTAGTTATTTGTTCCACTAAAGGAGGCACATCCTGTGGTCTTTCAGATCCTGTAGATTTACTTTGGCAAAAAAATAAAAAAATAAAAAGTTCACAGTAAGAACAGTAGTTCCAGACACCACAGATGGAAATTTAAATGTGGTGTGATACTGCACATCAGGAGCCAGCTAAGGTAACTGTGTTGCAATCTGCGAGTTACTCTTGTGAAAAGATCCCTTGGCATTTTCTTAACAAGAGCAGGGTGTTAGTGCCAGTGTTTTGGCTTGCTTCCATTTTCCAGTGTATGAGCCCCAACCACCAATACGCTTTCTATATTTCACATAAATGTTTTAGGGTTATACAATTCACATTAATATTTTTCCTCAAACCTATACTCCACTAATGGCAAGACAGACCATACTGCTTTCCTCAGGAAAAAAAAAGAATGTGTGCTGCTGGTGAGCTGCAGTAACAGTGATGCTATGTCTACCTTACCGAGGTCCTGATGGCATTTTCTTACATTCTCCATTACTTAATCAAGCGAAGTGCTTTTATGAATATGAACTAACTTCAGGACAGGTGCAAATCCAGGTAAAACAGAAGAGACTAGGAAGGAGAATACACACCTGAATGCATGCATACACAAACCACACACACAGCCCACAATATCTGATAGTACATTAGAAAATTTATCATGAAAATGTTTTTCACCTAAAAAATAAAATGTACATTTATAAAATGTAAATGTACAATTAAAAAGTATAATTTATTTTGTCATTTTATCAACACTTTCAATAGTTTTTAATCTAATGAAAGCTAAACAAATCATTTAAGTATTCATTGAAGCAAGCAGTGATTTCTTTAAATAGCACATTCATTTCAAAGATAAAATGTTTTGAGGTCTAAATCTCAAAGTAATACTTTGAGTTAATTTTAAATATCTGTGATAAAAATCTCACAAGTAGTTATCAAAAGTTGATATAGCTTCAAGTTACTTTTCAATCTTTAATTTTTGTTACAATCTCTCCCATTGTTATATCTTTAATTCTCTTTTCAAATCAGCTCAATCATTTTATTCTCCCTGCATTTCATTGCTACTATTTATTTGTTGAGTGCTCACTTTATGTTAACTACCTAATGCACATTACCCCAATTAACCTTCACATCCACATTGTAAATTAGAAATTAGCATTTCCATTTTACAGGTGAGGAATCTTGGTTCAAAAATGTTTTAACTTGTTCAATTCACATAGTTAAAAAACAGGAAAGTCAGGTTTAACACACAAAGTTGGCAGTGTTAAGTTGCAGTCTTAACAACCATATTATACAGATATTAGCAATGAAAAGCTGTAGCACAACAAACTCATTACTTTTTTTTACTGAAATAGTTATTCAAGACTGTCTAGTTATACCTTTGTAAAGCTGCCTTCCCAGAACTTCTGAGTAAAATTAATAGGTTCATCTTTTATATCTGAGTAATAGTGGATTCAAGTTTTTCAAAAGCTGGGTAAAGGTATTTGAATGTTTCTTTTTCATTTGATTTGTTATCATTCAGTATTTTCTGCCAAGATTTTGGGACAATTAGGGGATATATTTAAGGGAATAAGGATACCTATAAAATACTTGTTTTAATAAAAAAAGATCTTCTGGGAACATACTGATGGAAAGAGGAGTTAAACTCCTTAGAGAAATAGATGATACTATTAAATTATATTTGGGAACAGAGAGTTACTCAAATAATTCATTGCCACAGTTAGCAGACCCAGAATGAATTAAGGAAAGCAAACAGACCAAAGCCAGATTGTAGACAAATAGCTTAAGGACGTGGATAAAGAGATGAATAGAGAGATGATTTAACAGATAGATTAATGGATAGATATAGATACATAAATATGTATATATTTATTAATGATGCATATAAAATACATACATAACATATATAATAGATAATATATATTATGGATATATAATAAATATATAATAAATTTAGAGGTGAACAGACATATGCTCTAGTCCTCTACTGGGAAGAAAAATCAACATATTTATGAGTCAATGATCTGTTTATTCTTGTTTTGTAAGAAAACTCTATGTCATCATTACCAGTATCACCACATTGAAGTGTTGATTCAGTCTTTTCTATAAAATTCTAGATTTGGCAAAAAGTGTCATAATTGTAAAAATCAAACCAGAACTAAAGATTAAAATAAAGTCTTAAGTTGAAAACAACAAATTACTAGCATTGATGACCTCAATATTACAAGAATCATATTTTGCTTCTTTATCCTTGAAATGAATGTATTTCTAATTCATTATCCTTGATATACACATGGCCATGATACTCAACTGTAACAGATATATTACACATGAGCATAACAGAGAAAATTCAGAGTAAATAAAAGAATACTTTTATATTTAAAAAGCAGGAAGGAAGATGGTAATTTAGGTGGCTGCCCTGGTTTGAGTCTTTTGTGAACTCCAGAAAATCCTGTTCTTAAAGCAAACCCACTTGTGTTCCTGTAAATTCATTGTGGGTGGGCCTTTTGATTACATTCAGTTAAGAGAACTTTTGATTAGACTGCTTTTGATTAGATCATTTCTTTTACTTAGATTGCAGGGCCAGGGGTGAGTCTTAATCATTTACTGGAGTCCTATATATACTGAGGAAAGGAGAGAGCAAAAGCTGCCATTCTAACCCTGCCATGTGAGAAAGAACTCCAGGATTGGCTGCAGCTGCAGAAAGACAGAGAAACCTTGAGGCACTGAGAGAGAGGCTGGAAGCTGGAATCAGCAGAGCAGCCAAAGCTGCAGCAGTGAGGCCTGGAGAAGAAGGGAGAGAGGAGCCATGTGCCTGATTGCCCACAGCTGAGCTTGGGGAGAAAGTGAGCCTGGAGGGGGAGGCAGAGACCTTGCCAGAGACCAGCCACCATTGTTCTTGCCATGTGGCAGGAGTCCAGTATTGCCAGCAGCTGGCCTTTGGTGAGACAGCATCTCTGATGATGCCTTGATTTGGACATTTTCACAGCCTCTGAACTGTAAGCTTTTACCCTAATAAAGTCTCATTATGAAAAGGCAACCCATTTCTGGTACTTTACGTTGGCAGCCTTCAGCAAACTAAGACAGCAGCTATAAAATAATCAGATTTGGGTTAGCTTCAACTTTTTCAGAGTTTCTATTTTTCAGATACAATAAAAAATACCTAATATTGAATGGCATACTTTTGAAAATGTAGAAGGGTTGCTTCACATCCAGTTACAAAGAACTGGAGCAGGATAAAAGCAAAACAATCACATTTTAAAGCCATAAGCACCCTGAGTTTATTCCTTATTAATGGATTGAAAATTTCTCTAGAAAAAAAAAAGGGGTGGGGAAGCAAATAAGAGGTCTAAAATAGGCATTTTCAGAATATTACTATAAAGAGAGAGAATGCTGTAATTTAACCACTGAGCTGAAATCTGAAATCCTTAAAGTGCGTTTTTAGGCTGCTGATCCTGACCTCCTACAGACCAATTAGAGCTTAATAATTGTTGTTGGTATGACAACCTCAGGGAAAAACAAAAGACTTCACTTTCTTTAAGCAAAGCCGCAAAGTTGTTCTTTAGAATAGAAAATAAGCAGGGAAGGCTATAAATTGTGGTAGCTTATGAGATCACCTTGGATAATGACATTTTTTCTTCTAATAATGTTATTAAGAACACAGTGGGTCATGGGGAGCTAACCTATACACATCATTGATTTGTGCATTTCATCTGTCTTAAATCTAAAATTGATCACCAAAACCAAATTGATTATTCCATTCATGTGAATAGTCAGTAAGGCACTTAAACACCATTTCAAACCCATATATTTCTTAGGTATAGCTCTAGTTTCACATCTCAGGAGTAAATGTATAAAAATTTCTGATAGCCAAAGCTCATGTACATTTCATTAAAAACAGACAAACATGTAAATGGTCACCTTTGATCTATGTAAAAGCTGCTATCACCTAACATAGGCAAATGGAGGTATCTGTATTGCTTTAGCACAAATATATTACTCTTGATTTTAGAGCTTATTGAGGTATATGTGATGTACAAGAAACGGCACATATTTAATGTGTACAATTGGTGAGTTTTGACACGACCTGTGAAACCATCATTGTAATGGAAATAGTTAATATGAACATTACTCAACCCCTCAAATTTTCTTGTACCCCAATGTAATCCAGGCTTCCATTCCCTCTCCCCCACCTGCAATCCCTAGGCAACCACTTGTTTTCTGTCACTAAAGATTAGTTTTCATATTCTAGAACTGGCTGTAAATGGAACCAGAGAGTAAGTATTCAATTTTTATCTGGCTTCTTTCACTCATCATCACCATTTTGAGATTTACTCATATTGTTTTTTCCTTTTTATTACTGAATAGTATTCCATTATATGAATATACCACAGGTTGTTTATATATATATGTTCACTTGTTGATGTCTTCAAAATTGTTTCCGGTCTTGGCTATTACTATGAGTATTTATGCATAAGTTGTCATGTGGGTATATGTTTTCATTTATCTTGGGTAAATACCTGATGGCTGTACCTTTGGGAAGGCATATTTTTTTTTAACTTTTAAAGAAGTTGCTGGGGAAGTCATGGACACACTGAAACACCATGTCCCAGCCCTCCCTTTCCCCTCCTTTTCTTTGAGTGCAGATATTACAATATGTTTCCATTTAGCAGCTCAGGGGAGATGTTAGTTCTAATTTAACAGCCTGACCTTACCTTAAACCCCAAACTGGGAACTAACAGGCCCAGTTGCTTTTCTGGGCAGAAACTCTTCAGGAAGATTGCTTGATACATACTTTTTCATCAGCGGCAGTCCCTCACCCCAACCCATCCCATTTTTAAATACCCAGGTCAGGTAGAACAGATGTCTTTCATCTCTGAGGCAAGCAAAGCAGGGCATGAGGAGCCTGAGCCTGTGTTCCCATGATGCACAATATTGCAATTTGCTCCACAGAAGTTCCAAATTGTTTTCCAAAGTATCTATAACATATATATTCCCACCATCAGTGTATAAAGTTCGAGTCATTCCACATCTTCACCATCAATTTGTGTGGTCTTTATAATTTCAGCCATTCTGGTGTGTGTTTTGGCTTTCTAATTGTGGTTTAGTTCACGTTTCCCAATGACTAGTGATGGTGCCATCTTTTCATATGCGTATTTACAATCCATAAATCTTCTTTGGTGAATTGTTTGTTCAAATCCTCTGCCCATTTTTAAAAAATTAAGTTGTTTGTTTTCATTTTGAGCTAGTGGGTTCATTATATATTCTGAACCCATGTCCTTTATCAAATATGAGTTTTGGAAGTGGCTTTTGAAAAGCTGAATATTTTAATTTTAAGGAAGTCTAATTTATAATTTTTTTATTTTATGAATTGTGCTTTTGTCAGGGTACATTACAAATACTATTTTTTTAACCAAAAGTCAAGACTTTTTCTCCTTTTTCCTTCTAGCACATTTATAGTTTTAGCTCTTTCAATTAGATCTATGATCCATTTCAATTTAAATTTTTTAAACAATTTATTGAAGCATATCATTCATACATTAACATACATAAACTATAAGTGTTCAGTAAACATCGTGAACTTACAAAACAAATATGCATAACATCACACAGGGCCCCACCCATCACCCCACCCCCAAACACCATGCATTGTTGTGAAACATTTGTTAACAAATCATGAAAGAGCATTGTCAAATTATTACTATATAGTCCGTACCATCCTCCCCTCTACATTTTTTAAAGGATTTATTTACTTATCTACTTTTATCCATTTTTAACCCCCTCCCCCCACCCCTTCCTCCCCCAGCCCCCCATTTTTGCTGTTTCTGTGTTCATTCGCTGGGCAACTCTCTGTGTCCATTTCCTGCCCTCTCTTCTCATCCTTCTCCTGTCATCACTGGGATTTGGTCATTGGAATCTCCAATGTGGGAGAGAGGCATCCTACCTCCTGTGCCACCTTAGTTCCTGGTTTTTCGATGCATCTCGTCCTGGCTCTCCCTTGTGTCACTCTCCTGTTACGTCATCATCTTGCTGCATGGTTCGTGGGGCCTGGCAGTGCACCAGTGCATGGGGCCTGGTGGCCCACATGCCTTTTATATGTCTTTTTTTTTTATTTTTACCAGGAGGTCCTGGGGATCGAACCCAGGTCCCTCCATATGGGAATGGATGCCCAACCACACGAGCCACATCTGTCCCCCTGCTATATCTCTTAAGGTTGACCAAAGATACCTAAAGTTACAGTCTTTTCCCATACAGGATGGTCATATAATAAATCAGGCTTAGTTTATCACCAGCATTCTAAAAACCAGACCTAGAGAGAAAAACTAGGTCTGGGGACACACGCATGGTTTCTTTTT
>JAQZBX010004673.1:0-59248 GCA_029593785.1 Cabassous unicinctus | reverse complement strand
ACCTGCCTACCACATGGTCCCAGGTTCAGTTCCTGGTGCCTCCTAAAGAAGACAAACAAGACAGTGAACTGACACAACAGGCTGATGTGGCTAGCTGATGCAACAACATGATGCAATGAGGAGACACAATGAGGAAACACAATGAGAGACACAACAACCAGGGAACAGACGTGGCTCAAGCCATTGACACAATAGGATGGTAAAGTGGAAACTTTATTGTGACCCAGGAAACAAAAAACTTGCCAATTATTCATCCTTGTATGCCACTAAATCAAAGAGAAAGTGGCAAGAATGATTTGTGGTAATGAAAGCCTTCACCACAATTTATACCTAAGTATCATACACCTTAACATTTCTAACAGAAGAAATAAACATTTCAAAAACCACTTTGACCACGGAAGAAGAGTAATCTAAGAAGAAATGAATCTTAACAAGAAAGACTCAGGGAGAAATCCATGGATAATATTGAGAAATATTTTGTCATATTTTGTAATAAAATAGAAGTTTGCTGATTCAGGGGTTATCTTAGCATGGTAGACTAGCAGAATTGGAAAGCATTATAGAGGTCATTTAGTCCAGACTACCATCTCACATGGAAGAATGTACAAAATGCATTATATGATATATTTATTGAATAATACACAGTATAATGTGGACTTAGTAAAGGGTCTGTGGTTTTCACCTTACTGGCAAAGGGGTCCCTGGAACAAAAAAGATTACGAACCCCTGTTCTAGGGGGAAATGCAGAAAACTTTAATCTTCTTGTCTGAATTCATGTTATTGAAGATGGTTAACTTTGGTCCTTGATATGACTTTCAGAAATATTCCAAAGATAAATGAAGTCCCACTTGAACAGCACGATGAAACAGTCCAGTCCACCACAGAAAATACTGATGTCTCTAAGATCTGTGTACCTCCAAAATCTGTCCTTGTATCTTGGAGTAAATGATCTAAATTCTAGTCACTAGCTTATAGTCCCTTCCCCTGAAAGTTCAGCTGTACAAGGAAGGACTGATGGTGGTGGCCAAGGATGTGTTGTAAATTGAAAGAGAGTCATGAGGCTTCATCTTCTCTTTAATCTTCCTAAGGTTTTACCACTAGAGATCTCTTTAGAGATCCTTTCCTCCTTTTTTCCACAACCCCAAAGGGTTATACTCCTGACTGTTCTTTTCCCTGTACCTTCAGGACAAGAATCCTCCTTATTTCATAAGCAGGTCTTAACTCAGCCCTTCAGTGATGAGTGATCAGATGACCTTGTTTATACCTTCTTATCTGAGGATAAGAAGCAAGAAATGCATGGATTTTCTGGAAGGGGAGGAGGACTCATTTTCTTTCTTTCATAGTTGCCATCTTCTTGCATATTTCCTGGGCATTTACCTCTCTATTATATTCCCACCAGAAAGAAAAACACTTCAAGCCTTCATTGGAAATATTTGTTCTTAAGACATTCTTTACTCCCTCCTATAAACAGTAACACTTTCTGAAATATTACATTGCAGATTTTTTAGAGGGTCATATTTGCCTACACTCATGTTTCTTTTAAATACTTCAATAAGCGACACCAATCAAGGAGGCACAGGTCAGAGCAGAGAGGGATAATTCTCCTTTGTATCCTCCTCTCTATATGTGCCTATGTATGTGTGCATGTTTGTGTGTGCATACTCAGACATTTTAATATGCACAAAAGAGGTGATCCGCACAGATCCACTGACTCAACAAACTAGACTATATGTTGACCTCCAGCATAGATAGTAGTCATCCTCTTCTCTGCATATATCCCTTGCTAGACGAGGAGAAAGGAAATACTTTACATCCTGATGGGTTTGGGGGAGCCGAGGGGCAAGAAAATGCCTTTATGAAAATCTGCCTGCCTAGTAGAATATCTAAACAAAGAACAAATATCTTGTATTGCAAATGTTAACTTTCACTTAGTATTTTCTTTATACTATTGAAAAAGATTTATTGTGGTCTATTTTACTATAGTGAATGAGATAAATCTTGAGGGTACAGTATGATCAGTTTTGACAAATGGATAAACCTGTGTAATCCAGACACCAGCAAGATACAGAACATTTTCTGACCCCAGAAAGTTCCCATAGCCCCTTTCCTATGGTCAATGTCTTCCTGCCCAGGAGTAGCTTTGATCCGATTTCTATCACCGCCATAAATGTTTTTACTGTTCTAGGACTTCATTGTGTATATACTTCCTTATATTAGTATTTTTTCACTCTTCACACTGCTCTATTAAATCCTTGTACAAATCCTCAATTTATTCCTTTTTATAGCTAAGTATTATTTCATTGCATGTTTGTTTATCCATTCTTCTGTTGATGGAAACCTAGACTGTCTAGGTTTTGGCTACTGTAGTTAAAGCTGCTATAAGTGTTCTTGTACAAGTTTCTGTGGACATATTTTTAAATTTCTCTTGAAAAAAATTAATAATGAACTTGCTGGGTCCTAGGATAGATGTGTGTGCAAAATTTTAAGAAACTTCCAAACAGATTTCCAAAGCAGCTATACCATTTTACACGCCCACCAACAATGCACAAAAGTTCTATTTGCTCTACACCATCAACAACATTTGATTGTCTTTTTCATTTTAGCCTATTTTTCATGTGCTTATTGGCCATTCATTTATCTTACTCTGAAGTGTCTGTTTAAGTCTTTTATCCATTTTTACACAGGTGGATTGTCTTTTTATTATTGAGTTGTAGGAATTTTTAATATATTCTAAATACTAATCCTTTATCAAATATATGCATTGAAAATATTTTATATAGCTTGCTTATTCATTTTCTTAGTAGTGTCTCTTAATGAGCAGTATTTTTATTTAATTTATAATTTTTAATAATTTATGTTACATTTATAAGAAATATATACACATATATTTCCTATGTTTTCTTCTAGACGCTATAGAGTTTTGGCTTTTGCATTTACGTTTAAAATCCACTTCAAATTAACATTTTTATATGACTTAAGGGAGGGGGTAAGATTCTTTTTTAAAAAATTTCCATAGCCTGTTCACTTGTTCCAACACCATTTACTGGGGTGGAGGTTACTTTTATTTTTTTTAACAAATCAACTTTATTGATATATATTAATGAAGCATAAATCCATCCAAAGTGTACAATCATCGTATTTGGTGTAATCAAGTATTTGTGCATTCATCATTTCAATCATTCTTAAAGCACTTTCATTATTCCAATGATAATAATAATAAACAAAAAACAGACAATCAAAACTCATCACCTCTCAGACTCTGTATGCTTCCCCTGGTGTACATAGCTGGTATTCTTTTTCTTTCTCTGTAGTATATTTGTATTTATGTTTTGTAAAAAACAGTCTTACAAATGCAATATCACCCAAATACATATTTTACATGATGCTTTACTATCTTTAGAGTCCCATGTTACAGTTTTTACTTTCCTTCCAGTAATATAGATGACCCTTAGACTCTCCATTTTGACCACTGTCATGGGGGGTTATTTTTTAAAACATTGTTTTGCCGCCTTTAGATCCTTTGAATTTCCATGTAAATTTTACAATTGTCTTGGTAACTACTACTTCTAAAAGTCTGCTCAAATTGTGATTGCAAAGAATCAATTTGAGGACAATTGAACATCTTAATGTTGACTCTTACAATCCATGTATATATTTGTCCCTATATATTAATTTCTCTCATCAATGTTTGATAGTTTCTAGTGTAGGGCTTTCACATAATTCTTGCCATACTTATCCCTAAGCATTTTAAGTTTTGGGATATTGTTGTAAATGCTCTTTATTTTATTTTTATTATATTTTATTTTCCAATTGTATGTTGCTGGGATATAGCAATATAATCTAATTTTTTTATATTGTCTTGGATACTAAAACACTGCTAAAATCACTTATGCATTTTATTAACATTTATCTAAATTACTTAGGAACTTCTACATGCACAGTTATGTCATCTGCCAATACAATTTTAGTTTTTCTTTTCCAGTCTGTATGTCTTTTTTATCTTTTTTGTGCAGTAATTCATAGATAGGACCTCTAGTGCAATTTTGAATAGAAATTATATTAGTGGACATCCATGTCTCATTCCATATCTTTGGTATTTCACCATTAAGAATGATACTAGCTCAAGATTTTTTGTAGATGCCTTTTATTACACTGATAATGTTTCCTCCTATTCTTATTTTCTTGAAAGTTTTTGTCATGAATTAGAGTTGAATTTTGATAAATGCTTTCTTTGTTCTATTGAATTATTATGTGATTTTTCTCTTTAGCTTAATGTACAAGTCACATCAATTGCTTTTCATGTAAAACCAAGAGTCTGTAAATTTTTATTTTTTCATTTTTCATTTTCATTTTTGAGGTACCAGGGGCCAGGGATTGAACCTGGGACCTCGTATGTGGGAAGCCATCTCTCAACCACTGAGTTACATAGACTCTCTCTTCTGGGTGGTGTCCAGCTTTCCCCTAGTATCCTAAACCGTAGCAGATTTTTTTGCAGGCCATTTCTGCCTGTCCTCTAGCTATTTCTCTGGGAGAGAAGAGAGTCTGTGTCTTTCTAGTCTGCCAATCTTCCTGCTTTAACTCAGTATACATGTTTTAAATAAAAGTGTTTCTCTTTCAATCTGTAAGTATATGTGCATGTTTCATGTATAGTTGAAATTCTAAATACTTCTATACATCTAAGAGCAATCACATGCACACACAGACACGCACACTCAAACACACACACATACACACATACATTATTTAAGAGCCTAGCTTTTGAAATGCCTTATCTCTTTTGGTATACTAAGGATTACTATTCATTTAGTTTTAACTATCTTCTTCCTGAAAAGGAGTTTAATTATATAAGTCCTTAGGGCATATTAAACTCACTCAGAAAGAACTTGCCATCTATTGAAAGGAGTGGACCAGACAATTACTATTTACGCACAGAGGAAATTAACATTGCATTAAAAATAATTGTAATGTTGATACTTTTAGTTTTCTGCACCATTGAATTTCATCTTAAATTATTTTCTCAAGAGGAAAAGAAGCCCACATAAACTAGAGACAATGTCTTATATTTAAGTAGCAGTTTTCAAAAACAACCAGTCTCAGAGACACACTGACTTTGTCAACTCAAACAGCTAATAAGTTGCAGACCTGGGATTCAAACTCAGTAGTTGTGACTCTAAAGTCAGTGCTCTTTCAAAAATAATATCTCCAAAATTTGATTGATTCATGAAGTTCTTAAAGCATTCTGTTATAATAAAATTTTGTTTATTTTATGCTATACTTTCATATGTCTAGCATCATAGCTGAACTTTGACATATCTTGCACAGATACTCCTGAACTGCTTTTCAAACAAGGCATGTACTTCATACAGTATCTTAGGAATCAATGTAATGAAATGAGTAATTAAAATGGTTTATCAAAAATATCAATGACAAACTGGGGCATTTTTATGACCTATAGTATGACAAGTGCCATTATTAATAAGTAGAGAACTTATATTTAATAACAAAGAAAAACAATAAAAATAGACAAAGGGTATTAAATGGAATTTTTTTCATAAGAAGATAGAAAAATGACCAATAAACATACTTTTAAAAGTTCATCCTCTTTCTTATTTAGGGGCAGGCCTGTCATCCTCTCTTCCAAGCAAGGTGGTAAATTAGACTCAGCTTCACTGGAGGAAGGCCTTCTTTGTTATGGGTGGGAGATGTTGGATGGAGGTGATGAGAACATACAGTTGATGCTTGTTATTTGTAGTAGTTATATTCTATAAAGTCTCTGAAAACACTGAATTAGTGAATACTAAACCATTGATCCTCAGAGAAACACAAGGTTAATTTCTTGTGAGCCTCTGGTCACAACATTTTTGTCAACCAATCAATACATAGCCTTGTTTATGTATGTTTCTGTTTAAAGACACCTTAATATATATTTCTTACAAACAATTATATACAATATTCCTGATAAAATATTTCAAATACAGCATTTTTGTCTAATGCAATCAATTGTGATCTTACTACTTTAACTATTACTCAATTGTACACACGTACACGGTCCATATGTACTGCTCACAGTACACACATACTGCATACTTTACACTACAGTAATGCAAATAAAGTCCTAAAAATTTTAACAAAAAATAAAAAGCTCATCCTCATTAGTCATCAAAATAATGCAAACTTAAAAGCAGATAAATCTTTTTTTAACCTTTAGATTGAAAAAAAAAAGTTAAAAAATACTAATGAGTCAACGAGGGCATATTTGTGAAATTGTTGATCTAAATGAAAACTCATTCAGTCTCATATGAAAGAAATTCGGTAACATTAGAAGAATTTTGGAAGTTTGTAGATCTTTAATGACTAAGCAGTTCTAAGAATCTAACTAAAGGGAATAATCAGACATATTTACTCACGAAATCATCTAAACACACACAGAGAGAAATGCATGGACAAGGGTGAAATCATAGTCTAAACATTTAGCAGTAAGTTACTGATTGAATACATGATGTATAACTATATGATGGAATGTTACATCCACTTGATCATGATGCATTAGTCAATTTATATAATGCTGGATTTGATTTGATAATTTGTTTATAATATTTGTATCTATACTTATAATTGAGATTGACCTATAATTTCTCTTTTTCTTTTCAGATTTTGGTATCAAGGTCATGCTTGCCCCCAAAATGATTTAAGAAATTTACCATATTTTTCTTCTCTGAAAAATTTTTGTAATATTGCAATTAAATTTTTGTTTGATTGTTTGGTATAAATCTCCAGTGAAGTGAACCGGACCTAAACATTTCCATTTGTAGAGAAGATGTTGACTACTGATTCTGTTTTTGAATTGGGTTTCTATTTCTTTATAAGACAATTTTGATAAGATATTTTTTATGGATTGTATTCATCTCATCTAAATTTTTAATTTGTTCACAATATCTTATGATTTGTTTAAAATGTCTGCAGTATCTGAAATGATGCCTCCCTTTTGATTTTTTAAGATTTTATTTGTTCTTTAACTCTTTTTCCTTAATCACTTTTCCAAAGATTTGTCAAAATTACTGGTATTTTCATGGAACCAGTTTTGGCTACCTTGACCCTTCTTTATTTGTGTTTATTTTCCCTTTCATAAATTAGAAATTTTATTTTTATTACTTTTTTATTTTAGCTTCTTTCATTTTACTTTGCTGTTCTTTTTCTAAATTGTTGAAATGAATGCTAATTAATTTTTGTTGTCTTTTTTTCCTAATATATGTATTTAAAGAAATGTTTCCCTCAAAGTATTGTTTTTTCTATATCCCAAAAGTTTTGGTTTGTTATATTTTCATTATTATTTAGCTTAATAGTTTCTCTAAATTGTATTGTCATTTCCTCTGTGGTCCATGGTTTATTTAGAAGTTGATTAATTTTCAAATATATGGAGATTCTATATTTATTTTTTGTTATTAACGCCTACCTTAAATGAGGTTGAAGATATACTTAAGTATTTGAAAATTACTGTACACACAATATATAAAATGGAAATGTGGGGGGAAATGATGAAAGAAATGGAGGAATATGGGAGCAGAAAACTATTGAAGTTAAGTTGGTACCTTTTGAAATTAGTAGATTATAGACATAGGTTGTATAATATAAACCCCAGGATAACCAAAAAGAAAGTATTTTAAAAATATGCAGAAACAGAAATGAGAAGAGGATAAACAAAACAGAAAAAGAGTCTTTTAGACTCATGAATGTGAAAACAACTTAATGGGAGAAAATATTTGGAAATCACATATCCAATAAAGGTTTTATATCCAGAATATATGTAGAAATCCTACAACTCAACAATAAAAAGACAAACAACCCAATTAAAAAATGGGCAAAAGACTTGAATAGACTTTTCTCCAAGGAAGATATACAAATGGCCACAAAGCACAAGAAAATTTGCTCAACATCATTAGCTATCAGGGAAATGCAAATCAAACCACAAGATGACATTTCACACACAAGAATCACTACTATTCATAAAACAGAAAATTACAAGTGTTGGAGAAGATATGGAGAAATAAGAACACTCATTCCTTGCAATTAGTAATGTAGAATGGTGCAGCCACTGTGGAAGACAGTTGGGCAGTTCCTCAGTGTTAAGTATAGAATTACAATATGATCTGGCAATTCCTCTACTAGGTATATACCCAAAAGAATTGAAAGTAGGGACTCAAACAGATACTTGCACACCAATGTCCATAGTGGCATTATTCACAGTTGCCAAAAGATAGAAGCAACCCAAGTGTCCATCAACAGATGAATGGAGAAACAAAATGTGGTATAAACATACAATGGGATATTATTCAGTCTTAAAAAAGAATGAATTTCTGATACTTGATATAAATATGGATGAACCTTGAAGACATCATGTTGAATGAAATAATCCAGATGCAAAAGGACAAACATTTCATGATCTCACGGGTATGAAATAATTAGAATAAACAAACACATAGAGTCAGATTCTGGAGTATAGGATACAGGAGCCAGGTTGAGGGTAGGAAATGGGAAGTCAATGCTTGAGTTGTACAGAGTGTTTCTTTGGGTTAACTGTAAAGTTTTGATAATGGATGGTAGAGATGATAACACAACATTGTGAATGTAATTAACAACACTGAAGTATATGTGTAGTTAATAGGGGAAATTTTAGGTTGTATATATATTACTAGAATAAAAATTTTGAAAAAACAACAACATAGGACTATACAAAACAACATTGTAAATATAATTAACACCACTGAATTGTTTATTTGAATATGGTTAAAATGGGAATTTTTAGGTTGTATATGTTCCCAGAATATAAATGTTAAAAAAAAATAATTGAATTTTACAATACAAACAATGAACCTTAACGTAAAGTAGGGCCTACAGTTAATAGTAAAATTACAATAATATTGTTTCATCAATTGTAACAAAGGTACCCCACTAATGCAAAGTGTTAATATGGAAAATTGAGTAGGGGCAGGTATAATGGAACTCTATTTACTGCATGATTTTTCTATATAACTAAAACTTAAAAAAAGAAAAGATTAAAGTACATTCACATAATGCAGGGGAATGAAGCCTCAGCTCTATGAAACAAAACACTAAAAACTGAAATGCAATTTTAGAAGAGAAAACATAAGCTAAAATAATTACATGCAAGCCCTAGCTCTATTTCTTATTTATATGGCATGCAAAAAGAAAACAGTGGCAAAAGCTGAGGAACTGACTCATGAATATCTTCATCAAATGCCTAAAAGCCCTTGGAGTAGTGCTATGTTGGGTGTGATTTATAAAGTCTGAGAAAACGAAACTTACTAGAATAAGAATTTCACAAAATAATTCCTAAGTCAAAGAAGAAGCAAAGTTTCAATTAGCACTAATTCCAGGTATTAAAAAAAAATGTAAACAGCATTCAGGAATAATATGTAGAAAAAGGAACAAAGATATTGGAAATGACTTTGTTATACTAGGCCTATAAAGTTAATGATATATGGTGAAGAAGCTAGCTGTAAGTAATCAGGTATTTCCCTAAAAGTGGAAAGCTTCTTGCCTTATTTTATGTATGATGCTATCCTATATATTTTTTTAAATACTTGAGAAGTCAAGATAGTCCAAATATTATATTTACAATTTTTATTAACTGTCCTGGTATTTTTAACTTTGGCAAGAAACAACGACTTCATAATTTGTTCTCTTTACAGAACACAATACACCTGCCCATAGTTTACAACTAAATGTTTCAGCTTACAAGTTCTAATGCAGAGGGCATGTAAGTAGACTTTTGGTTGTTTGGAGAATGCTCTTTAATTTTAGATGAGATAATAAATGTGTATTATAATAAAGTATATATAACAACATTGTCAGGCTAGAAAGTAGAGAGAGATAGGGAGAAACAGGCAGTAGGAAGACAAGTCAACACACTATTGCAGTATACCAAGTGAGAGATGAGGATAGCTTAAAAAAGCTTGAAGACATCAGGCAGAAGAAGAAGCTGGTTTGTCACTCTCTGATGCAGAGTCAATAACCTTACTAATCTCTTTCGTAGGATAATGTGGCAAGGAGAATGCTACGGGTTCACCAAGCTGTTACATTTTTCTAGGAACATTGAGAGACCAAATTACCCATCCCCATGTATCTAGGTACTGTCATTTGATTAATTCTCACCAAGTGAATGTGAGCAAAAGTCTTATGTCACTCTCAATTCAAGGTAACTAAAAGCAGGTATACTTTCTCCACTCTTGCTCCTGTCCACACAGATAGTAGAAAGGATTCCAAGATGGCAGTTTTTGTCACTGGAGCTTGAATCTTTGAACCCTGTCCTTTGCAGTTTTTATTGTACTTTCATTTTCCACAAAGATTGTTTCCTAAAGAGTCCAAGATGCCCCAAGTTCATAAACATTATACTATGTTCCCTGTTTTATTACTCTAGAACCAGTTTTTACTTATTTTTCAGCTCATTTATTCCTGCACTATTGGGTCCTATATCCATGCAGTGTTCTTATGCTTATATATAGGTATCTTAATTTCCACTACTTCCCTTTTGCAACCTCAAAGGCATATCTAATTTCTCCACATAAATATTAAAACCACAACTCTTCCAAGTTGGTGGAGTAGGTAATGGCAGAATGCACTCTTCCTCCAGAAACTGCAGGAAGTTAGGCAGATTTATATGGGCAAAGGGAAGTTGTGGGACCACAGGGGCAATCAGAGGTCAGCAAGAGAGGGAAAGCCCACTTGGCAGGGAGAGAGGGAAGCCATGGGAGATAGGCAGGCAAGCCAGCACACACTGGCTCAGAGGGAGAAGGAAGACAGGGAGGTGATTTGGCTGGAAGACCAGTGCTCAGACAGCTCTAAGAATGAGGAAAGCCACTGGGCAACCAGGGGTGTGACCCAGTGCCCAGCAGGCTCTTGAGTGGGGGAGCTGCAGGACAAACAGGTGTGGGGACTGGCACCTAGTTGGCTCAGGGGGAGAGTGGAATCGGGGGAGGGGAGATAAGGGAGGTGGACCAAATCTCAGCTGGTTCCCAGGAAAAGGAGAGACACTAGCAGGTATTGAAGTGGCTCCAGGGACAGGGGAGTGAGTGAGCTGATCAGGCGGGGTGTCACACCAGGCTGCCCTGGGAGAGAGAGGAACTGGATCCGTGAAGGGGTGGACTGACAGGCGCCTAACAGCCCCGGTGAGAGTGGAGCAAGAGAGGCAGCCTCATCAGAAGCAGAACCACCCTGAGGGAAAGGGGGCCGGGAAAGACAGTCATCAAACACCCAACCTGCCAGAAGAGAAGGGAGCCAGAGAGTGATCCAGCAGGTTGTTAAGCACCCAGCGGCTCTCTGGAGGAGGGGGAAGTTGCAGGACAAGCAGACTCACAACAGAGAATTTAGACAGATTTTTAAAAAGTTTTTTTAATCCTTTGTTTCATATTTTATATATTTCTTTTTATTTTATTTTATTTATTTATTTTTTCTCTACACCTCTATACCTTACCTGCAGAGGGCAGACTGCATGGTGATTGGTTGGTGAATACTGGCAGCCTGAGACAGTTGCTAGTGGCGTGGGAGGGAGGCCTGTTTTTTCTGTGCTGTTTTTTTTTTTTCTTCCTCTTTTTTCTTTTTTCCCCTTATTTTCTTTATTTCTTTTCTTTCTTTCATTTTACCACTTCCATTGTTTTTCTTTCATTCCACCTTCTCTTGTTTGGTCTTCATTTTCTTTCTTCTCATCTTTCTGGTCTCCTATTTTATTTTTTTCCTTTTTCTTTTTTTAAATTCTTATTCCTTTTTATTTCTTATGATTTTTCACTCATTATTTATTTTTTCCAGGATTTTTTATGGTTCCTTTACCATCCCTTTTTAAAAAATTGTTATTCTTTTTTCTCCTTTCTTTCCTTTTTTATGGTCTTAATATTTTGCAGAGGGAACATAGACAACTACAAGGATATAGAATAAGTGGAACCAAGTGTCAAAGAAGACCCCAAACACACAAAGGAAAATAAATAAAATCCTAGATTAGAAAGGGAAGCCAACCAACTAAATAAGCTCATCAATATAAATAGATGCCTTGACTCCAGCAAAAAAGTACAAGTCATACTAAGAAAGAGGAAGACGTGGCCCAGTCTAATGAACAAACTAAAAAGCAGGAGGAGACACAGAATGTGGAACAATTAATCAAGGATGTCCAAACAAATATCTTGAATCAACTTAATGAAGTGAAAGAAGAGATAAAGAATATTAAGTAGACCCTGGGAAAACATACAGAAGAAATCATAAACATACACAAAAAGATAACAGATTTGATGGTGGTGAAAGACAATGCAAGAAATTAAAAATACACTGGAAGCACATAACAGCAGATTTGAAGAGGCAGACGAAAGAATTAGTGGGAAGCAGATGTGGCTGAAGTGGTTGAGTGCCAGCTTCCAACATGGGAGGTCTCAGGTTTGGTGCTGGTGCTTCCTAAAAACATAAAAACAAACAATAAACAAACAAATGAAAAAACCAATTCAGGGGAGCCAATGTGGCTCAGTGGTTGAGCGCCAGCTTCCCACATACGAGGTCCCAAGTTCAATCCCCAGCCCTGGTACCTCAAAAAAAAAAAAAAAATAAAAAAAAAAAAAAGAATTAGTGACTTCGAAGATAGACCATCTGCAAGCACACAGCAGAACAGATAGATAAAAAGAAAAAATTCAGCAGGGACTCAGGGAATTGAATGACAACATGAAAGACACAAACATACACATTATAGGCATTCCAGAGGGAGAAGAGAAGGGAAAGGAATCAGAAGGATTCTTGGAAGAAATATTGGCTAAAACTTCCCAACTCTTATGAGGAACATGAAAGTACATGTCCAGGAAGCACAGTGCCTTTCAAACTGTATAAATCCTAACAGGCTTACCCCGAGACACATACTTATCAGATTGTCAAGTGCTGAAGACAAAGAAAGAATTCTGAAAGCAGCAGGAGAAAAGAGATCCATCACATATAAAGGAATTTCTATAAGATTCAGTGCTGATTTCTCACCTGAAACCATGGAGGTGAGAAGGCAGTGGTATGACATAGTTAAGGTGCTAAAAGAGAAAAATTGTCAGCCAAGAATTCTGTATCCAGCAAAGCTGGTGTTCAAAAATGAGGAAGAGTTCAAAACAGTCACAGATAAACAGAAACTGAGAGAGTCTGTCAACAAGAATCCTGCCCTTCAAGAAATGTTAAAGGGAATTTTGCAAGTTGAAAGGAAAAAAACAGGAGAGGGTGGAGGAGAGTGTAGAAAGGAAGATTATTAGTAAGAATAACTAAAAGGATAAAAAGAGAAATAAAAACAAAATATGACATATATAGACTTAAAGAAAAAATGGCCAATGTAGGTACTGCCTTGACGGTAGTAACATTGAATGTTAATGGATTAAACTCTTCAATCAAAAGACACTGATTGGCCAAATGGATAAGAAAATATGACCCATCTATATGCTGTCTACAAGAAACTCACCTTAGACCCAGGGATGTAAGGAAGCTGCAAGTGAAAGACTGGAAAATTATTTTTCATGCAAGCAATAAACAAAAAAAGAGTGGGAGTAGCTATAATAATATCAGACAAAACAGGTTTTAAATAGAAAACTATTATAAGAGACAAAGAAGGACACTATATATTGATAAAAGGGGTAATCTATCAAGAACAAAGAACAATCATGAATATTTATGCACCTAACTAGGATGCCCCAAAATACATGAGACAAACAATGGAAAACTTAAGGGGAGAAAGAGATGCCTCGCCAATCATAATGGGGGATTTTAATACACCATTATCACCATTAGACAGAACATCTCATCAGAGAGTTAATAAAAAAACAGATCTTGAATAATGACTTAGAGAAACTAGACCTAATAGACATGTACAGAACATTACACCCAAATACAGCAGGATATACATTCTTCTCAAGCGTACATGGGTCATTCTCCAGGATAGTTCACATGCTAGGTAAGAGAACAATTCTCAATGAATTTAGAAAGGTTGAAATTATCCAAAGTAATTTCTCTGACCACAATGGAATGAAGCTGGAAATTATAAGGGACAGAGAACCAGGATAGGCACAAAGATATGGAAGTTAAGCAATACACTCAAACAATCAGTGTGTCAAAGAGGAAATTGGAAAAGAAATCAGCAACTGCCTTGAAACTAATGAAAATGAGAACACAACATATCAAAACTTATGGGATGCAGCAAAAGCAGTGCTGAGAGGAAAATTTTATAGCTCTCAATGCTTACATTAAAAAAGAAGAAAGAGCTAAAATCAAAGACCTAACTGCACACCTGGAGGAACTAGTAAAGAACAACAAACTAATCCCAAAGCAAGCAGAAAGAAGGAAATAACAAAGATTAGAGCAGAACTAAATGACATTGAGAAAAACACTAGAAAAAATGAACAAAACCAAAAGTTGTTTCTTTGAGAAGATTAATAAAATTGGCAAGCCCTTAGCAAGACTAACAATAACAAAAAAAGATAGAAGACACAAATAAATCAAATTTAAAAAATGAGAGAGGGAATATCACCATTGATCCCACAGAAATAGAGTACCATAAGAGGATAATTTGAAAAATTGTGTGCTAACAAGATGGATACCTTAGATGAAATGGACACATTTCTATAAACACAAGCAACTTGCACAGACAAAAGAATAGAAAAACTCAATGGATAAATCACAAGTAACAAGATTGAATTAGTCATCAAAAACTTTCCAAGCAAGAAAAGCCCAGGACCAGATTGCATCAGGGGTGAATTCTACCGGTCATTCTGTAAAGAACTAACACCAATCCTGCTTAAACACTTCCAAAAAATACAAGTGGAGGGAACATTGCCTAACTCATTTTATCATGTCAACATCACCCTAACACCAAAGCCACATAAAGATGTCACAAGAAAAGAAAACTACAGACCAGTCTTTCTAATGAACTTAGATGCTAGAATCCTCAACAAAATATTTCATAATCATATCCAACCCCACATCAAACAAACTATACACCACAATCCTGTGGGTTTTATCCAAGGTATGCAAGGATTTTTCAACATAAGAAAACCAATCAATGTAATATACCACATTAACAGAGCAAAAGAAAAAAAATCACACGATCATCTCTATTGACACAGAAAAAGCATTTGACAAGAAACAGCATCTTTTTTCTTGATAAAAATACTTTGAAAGATAGGAATAGAAGGAAACCTCCTCAGCATTATAAAGGGTATATATGAAAAACCCACAGCTAACATCATACTCAATGATGAAATGCTAAAGGATTTCCCTATAATATTTGAAACAAGACAAAGATGCCCACTGTCACTGCTCTTATTTAATATTGTATTAGAAGTATTTGCTTGAACACTTAGGCAAGAAAAAGGGGGGGGGAAAGGCATCCAAATTGGAAAGGAAGAAGTAAAAATTTCGCTATTTGCAGATGATATGATCCTATACATAGAAAGCACCAAAAAAATCTGTAGTAAAGCTTCTAGAGCTGATAAAAGAATTCAGTAAAGTGGCAGGATATAAGATCAACATGCAAAAATCAATAGCATTTCTGAACACTAATAATGAGCAATCTGAGGAGGAAATCAAGAAAAAAATCTGTTTACAATAACAACTAAAAGAATCAAATATCTAGGAATAAACCTAACTAAAGGACGTATATAAGTCCTAAATAAAGGACTTACACACAGAAAACTGCACAACATTATTAAAGGAAATAAAAGAAGACTTAAATAAATGGAAGCATATTTCATGTTCGTGGATTAGAAGACTAAATATCAGTAAGATGTATGTCCTGCCCAAATTGATTTACAGATTTAATGCAATCCCAATAAATTACAGCAGCATTTTTACTGAACTAGAAAAGCCAATTACAGCACTATTTGGAATAGCCAAAAACATATTGAAAAAGAAAAATGAAATTGGAGGAATCATGCTACCTGACTTTAAAGTATGCCACAATGCAACAGTGGTCAAAACTGCATGGTATTGACACATGGAGAGACATACTTTCTAATTGAACCGAATTGAGAATTCTGATAAAGATCTGCGCATATATAGTCAACTGATACTCACCAAGTCCACCAAGTCCACTCAATAGGGACAGAATGGCCTCTTCAACAAATGGTGCTTGGAGAACTTGATATACATATCCAAAAGAGTGAGAGAGGATCACCATCTCACACCCTATAGAAAAATTAACTCAAGATGGATTAAAGACCTAAATATAAGAGCCAAGACCATAAAGCACTTAGAAGATAATGTAAGGAAGCATCTATGAGATCTTGTAGTAGGAAACTGTTCCATTAAGAAAAAATATATAATTAGGACTTCTTCAATATTAAAAATGTTTGTGCTTCAAAGGAATTTGTCAAGAAAGTGAAAAGCCTACTCAATGGGAGAAAATAATTGGGAATCACTTATCCAATAAAGGTCTAATATGCAGCATATATAAAGAAATCCCACATCTCAATAATAAAAAGACAACCTATTTAAAAAATGGGCAAGAGATTTGAGTAGACACTTTTCCAAAAAGGAAATACGAATGGCTATAAAGCACATGAAAAAATGCTCAACCTCATTAACTATAGGGAAATGCAAATCAAAACTGCAATGAGATATCATCTTATACTTATTAGAATGGCAGCTATTAAAAAACAGAAAACTACAAGTGTTGGAGAGGATGTGGAGGAAAGGGAACACTCATCCACTGCTAATGGGAATGTAGACTGGTGCAGCCATCGTGGAGGACAGTTTGGCAGTACTTGGGAAGCTAACTATAGAATTGCCATATGATCCAACAATACCACTACTAGGTATATACCCAGAAGAATTGAAAGCAGGAACATGAACATGATATATGCACACCAGTGTTCATAGTGGCATTAATCACTATTGCCAAAAGTTGGAAGCAACCCAAGTATCCATCAACAGATGAATGGATAAGCAAATAGTGGTATATAAGGACAACGGAATATTACTCAGCTGTAAGAAGGAATGAAGTATTGATGTACATGACAACATGGATAAATCTTGAAGACATTACATTGAATGAAGTAAGCAAGTTACTAAGAACAAATATTGCATGACCTGACTGACATGACCTAAGTATATTGTGCAGACTCACAGAGATAGAGTCTGGAGGGTAGGTTTCCAAGAGACAGAAAGGGAGTAGAGACTGGTAAGCTGATGCTCAATTTGGACAAAACCTATGATAAGTTGAAGAGGATGGTTTGACAGTAGATGGGGGTAATGGTGATGCAAAAATGTGAGTGGGGTTGATCATGCTGGAATGTGAGGGTGAGCAGGGTTGGGGGCCTGGGTTGGACTATTCATGGAACTGGGGATAGGGCTGGAGGGAGGAACAGGTGAACTCTGGGGATTTGTAGTACTGTGGTTAAAACTACAATGGTGGGAATGTTCTTTTGGCAAATATGGCAGGGGAGGGTTAATGGTGCAGGGCATCGGGATATGTGAGATAGGGTGCACCTAGGACATGCTTCTGTGGAATATGAAAGTGTTTATCTTGTCATAAGGTACTATCTCAGTGGGTGGAGACCTACACAATAAACAACAAAATATTAAACTCCCATCCTGGGAAGTCCTGCTATGTTCTCAAATAGAGGGACAAGAATTTCTCAAGTACTTCGGCAGTGCCTAATAAAAGAAAACAGACCAATATGTCAAGCCCTCAATATTAATGCATGTAACAATGAACTTTATTCTTGAAAAATTGAAACTTAGTGGTTACCAAAGGTTCTGAGGGGAGGGAGAGGGAAAAATAGTTGGAACATAGGGTATTTTTAGGATACTGGAAATATTCTGCAGGATTTTGCAATGATGGTTACAGGCCATTATACATTTTGTGAAAATTGTACTGTGCAAAGTACTTGTTCATCAATTGCAACAAATGTCCCATACTCATCTAAGATGTTATTAATAGGGGAAAATGTAAGAGAGAGAGAGGGTGGGGTATATGGGAATCTCCTATATTTTAGATGTGACTTTTCTGTAACCTAAAGCTTCTTTGAAAAGAAAGTGATTAAAAAATAATAATAATAAGAGGATACTGGGGAAACATACAGAAGAAACTGTAAAAATACATAAAAGATAACAGATCTTACGGTGATGAAAGGCAAGTCTTAGTCTTCCAAAGGGGTGCCAATGCAAAGTACCAGAAATCTGTTGGCTTTTATAATGGGGTAAATGAATGAATAAAAGCTTATAGTTACAAGGCCCTACAGAGTCCAACTCAAGGTTGCTTTCTCACCAAAGTCAGTTGCCATGTGTTGAAGCAAAATGGTCACTGATCTCTGCAGGTGTTCATCCTGTCCCTCTGGGTTTCCTCAGCTGCAGGGTGACATTGGGCTTGTCTCTCAGGAATTTTTCTCTCTTTTGGCATATGGTTCATTTCTTTCTGGGTCTTCTATAGCTTCTCTTAACAAAATCAGTTGCAAATTTTCAGGCAAATGGCTCATCTCTTCCCAGGGCCCCAGGATCAGAAAATGACAGAGTTCTCTCTCTTTTCTTATGTGTCTTCTTGAGTGAGTGTCCATTTATATCAGTCCACCAAGGGGGCAGGGACTCAACCTGAGTCACACTTTACTGATGTGGTCAAATCAAATCCCTAGTCTTAACAGGTAAGGTAATCAAAGGCCCTTCAACTGAATCCAACATAATCAAAGGGTATCACACCCAGAAGAATAGATTCGTTTGCAGATATAATCTTTTCTCTTTTTGGGATTCATAAAATAATCTCAAACTGTCACAAGGCACAATGCAAGAAATTTTTTTTTTGGCTTTGTTTTTAGGGAAGTTTTGGATTACAGAAAAGTTACATCTATTGCAGGGGAGGATCACTGGTGCAGGGTGTCAGTGATGGGAGGATGTGTGGGGAAGGATGCACCTAGGGCATGCCTCTATGGAATATAAATGTGTGCATGTGGTCATAGGGTATTATCTCCATGGGTGGAGACCCACACAATGACCAACAAAATATTAAATTCCTATCCTGGGGAGTGCTGCTACATTTCTTAATAGAGTGGCAGGAATCTCTAGAGTACATAGTCAGTGCCTAGTGAAAGAGGACAGTGCATTATGCTAGGTCCTTGATATTAATGCTTGTACTTATGAACCTTATTCTTGTAAAATTGAAACTTAGCCTAGTAATACATATTATCTAAGAGTTACCTCCTGAAAGCCTCCTTGTTGCTCAAATGTGGACTTTTTCTAAACCAGGGGTTTTTAACCTTTTTTGTTTCACAGACCCCTTTGCGAGTTAGGTGAAATGGATACTGCTGTAATTTATTTATTGCATATATTCATAAGTGAAGGAAATGCTAAATTTCAGTTAGAAGTCAGAGAAAATAAAGATAGTAAGTTGATTTTTTTCAATTCAAGCTCATGGACCCCCTGAAGGGGTCTGTGGATCCCTGGTTAAGAACTCCTGCTCTAAGGCAAACTCAGAATATAAGCTCACTGCCTTCCTGCTGGGGTGGGACATGACTTCTGGGGATGAGTTTCCCTGGCACCAAGGGATTAATACCAAGTGCCACTAGTGATATATTTGGAAAAAGACCTTTACCAAAAGGGGGAAATATTAAATACAAAGAAGTTTTTATGGCTAAGAGATTTCAAAGTGAGTCAGGGGGTCATTCCAGAGATTACACTTATGCACGTTTCAGGCAGATCTCACTGACTGCCTTAGTAAGCAATGCCTCAAGCAGGGGTGTTCCTGAGGTCTCTAGAGACATCTGGACACTATAGGCAGGGTGCAAAGCCCCAGGAAATCAGCATCCTGTTGGTTGTCCCTACCTTGGAATATATGTTACCCTGTTTCCCCGATGTAACAGAGTCAGACTTATAATTTCCCTACACATGGTTCTTCTGCCCCTTTTATCCAAACCTATAATTAGCACTATATTATTTAATATATGTCCCACAGTCTTAAAATTTTTGGTCTGTTCATATGGCAGGTGACCCCTGAATTTCAGCAGAGTTGCAACCAACACCTACTCTCCAGTTCATCAGACTCACCCAGGATAGCTAACAAAATGATGATGATGAAAAGTGCCTGTATTAGTCAGGGTTCTCTCGGGAAACAGAATCAACAGGAGATATCCGTCAATAATATGAGATTTTAAAAGAGTCTCTCACACAACCATGGGGATGCACAAGTCCAGGCTCCACAGGCAGGCTGCAAACCAGTGGCTCCGATGAAAGCCCAACGAAGGGTCGTTGATGAGTTTCTGGGAGAAGTTGCCTGTCCAACGAAGAGCTGGGAAATTCTCTCTGAATGTTGAAATCACTTCCCCTTTTAAGTCATTCAACTGATTGGATAAAAGCACCACCCATTGATGATGTAATCTCCCTGATTGATGCAGATGTAATCAGCCATTCACGCAGTAAACTCAGCCATTCAATGGTGATTGAAGTCCATAAATCCTCTTGTATTACAATTAGCCCAGTGGTGTTGGAACAAACACCTGGACACAATTACCTGGCCGAGTTGACACATTAGCCTAACCATTACAGTCCACCCCTTGTCAACTCGGCAACCATACACATTACCCTAAACCATACCTAGTCTCTAAGTAAAAACAATAACAGACAAGCATACATATATATTTCCGCCTAACAATGTTCAACTCCTCTGCGTACAACCGGAAATGCATTAATTCCCCACAGAACAGGGTGCAAGTACTTGGGTAATATTCACTCTTAAACTTGACATCCTTAAATATTATGCCATGGAATTAATACAACTTTTCATGATAGGGGAAAAGGTTGGGGAAGAAAACAAAGAAATTCGTTTTGTATACACATACAGTAATACTCATAACGAAACATGGAAGAAGGGTTCATGACTATTACAGTCCTCATTTCTGTAACTGGTCTCGGGGTCGAAGTTCATATTTATCACTACCTTCTTCCACTACCCATTCCATGTTCCCGTTACCTTCAGCAGTGCCCATGCCAAAAAACAGAAAGTATCTACAACTGCAAGCAAGAAGGTTCCATCCATTTGCCCCATGGGATCTAAGCTCCCTCTCAATTGGAAGCAGAGTGGGCATCACCATCCCCAAATCCTCAATATTGAGGAATGAATAAACATAAGGGGGGGATTGCAACTATCGACTAAAGTAGACATTATTATTCTAGTAATGGAAGAAATTGTAACATTGATATAAAGGCAGTGGTCACCAGAGGTTCTGAAGGGAGGGAAAAAGAAGAATAGGTGTAACATGGGACATTTTTAAGATATTGGA
This sequence comes from Cabassous unicinctus, assembly GCA_029593785.1. NCBI lineage: Eukaryota > Metazoa > Chordata > Mammalia > Cingulata > Chlamyphoridae > Cabassous > Cabassous unicinctus. Next base: position 37,967 of record JAQZBX010004673.1, on the reverse strand, counting down.
ATTGTTGTGCATGCTATTGCAATGGTGGATACAGGCCATTATACATTTTGCCAAAACCTATAAAATTGTACAGTGCAAAGTGTAAACCATAATGTAAACTATAGACCATGGTTAGCAGCAATATTTCAATATTTGTTCATCAATTGTAACAAATGGACCACACTAATGAAAGATGTTATTAATAGGGGAAAATGTGAGAGGGAGAGGGGGTGGGGTATGTGGGAATCTCCTATATTTTCAGTGTAACTTTTCTGTAACCTAAAACTCCTGTAAAAATAGTTGTTTAAAAAACCACAACCCCTTATTCATTAAAGCAAATATTTCATGATCCTCTGAGGTCATAATATTGAAGGCATGAGCTTATGGCCAAAGACTTTAAGTTCCTTTTTCATTGCCAGTATTTGGATTTTACTTTTTCATTTCTTTTGAGCGCATTCATGTTTGTATGTATATACACATGTGCATGCATGCATGCATGCATGTATCAATGTATTTTTATATTCTATGCCACACTTATTTATTTTGGTAATGGAAGGGTACCTCATTAGCTTCATCTACTGTCATGAGAAAGTGAAGTACAGTAAGTCTCTTGAAGCCATATTTGCTTGAGTTGCTTATCATAAATACAGATGGGTATGCTCAAGAGTTAGTGAGATATATAGGCCTGAAGCTTGGAAGACAGACCTGGGATGGATACATAGATTAGGAATAAAAATAATGAGATCAAATGGATTTACCATAGAAAATAAGAAAGGAAGAGGATAAAAATGATGAGGCTTTAAGAAAAACACCACCACTTAATGGAAAGAAAAATAAGGAATAATTAAGGAAAAGTTAGAAGCAATAAATAAGAATATGTAAGAGTACAAGGAAAAATCATTTATAATTGGTAAAATTGATTTCAAATGCAAAGTACTGCAATCTACAACAAAGATCTAAATGAGAAATAAAAGGTGACACAGGTTTGAAAAAAATGATATGATATTCTTAGACAGAGGAGGTCTTTTGGTAATGAGAACAAGTTTACTGAAGAAAAGAATTCAAATGCCTTGAGCCATTGGCAGCTTGATTTCCAGAGCAGGGATGCCTACCATAGCCACGTCTGTCCTTGCCAAATGGCATTTTATCTAAGCACTGGCATGCCCTTGGCTCACATCCAATTGTAATAAATAGAACAATAGAGGGCAACCTCCCAAATCACATGTAGGTGTTCTATTTCCTCAATCTATTTCCCTCATGTTCTTCTTCTTTCCTTCTTCTTAACATTCTCCCTTAGGAACTTGGAATCCAGTGGAGAGCCGGAATAATATCCATAGCCCTGAGGGTGGATGTAGTCCTGGGACCATTTAAATGTACTGTTTTTTTTCCAGCCAACTATTTATCCACCATTCCTGGGTTGAGCTCCAACCCAAATGCATTGACTTGTTTTTTCCATTTGTTTGTAAAGATTTTTTTTAATTAAAAAAAGAGCAGAGGGAGCCAAAGAGTAGAGATGTTGTCAGCATTGCCACATGTTACTGAGAAAACAAGGAAAACTGAGATGAATTCCACAGATTTATTAATTAAAGATCATCAGTTACCTTACTGAACATAGTTTTGGCAGAAAGATGGGTAGAAGGCAGACTTTAATTATCAGAAAAATTAAGTTAAAGAAATTTAGAAGACCAGAAAAGGTTGCCGTTTAAATAAGATTGGCTGGAGAAGAAAGTAAGACCAATCATTATACTTGATGACTGGGCCATTTTAAAATGTTAGCAATTAAGAAGACAGGGTTTAAAAAGAGGGAAATATAGTGGAAGCAGGTCAAGCTGATGGAAAAAGATGTTAACGGGACATGAACAGTGAAAAATGAAACTTTGGAAGAATCTCAAAATGCCAATTGGTCAATCCCTTCTTCCAAGGAAAACAAAGATTTTAATATAAAGATAGATTTCCAAGCCAATTCGCTAAATAGTGTATTGGCTTTAGTTTTTAACTTAATAAATTATCCTAAAATTCCTTTTGAAATTATTTTTTGTAATGAATAGTCAATTAATAATAGAGTTGATTTTTATTAGCAGAAAATCCCCAAATTTTCTATATTGAAAAATTTATTCTACAAACTTAAATTCTTGTAACTACTCACATTGTATCTGATATTTTCCTCTTACACAAAAGGAATTGTTTAAACATAGGTGGGAGTTCAAAATCAGATAAATAAGTTTAAAAGAAGAACAAGGGATTAGTTTATTTTTGTACATAGATTATCAGTCCTGGAGATGAAACAGGATACTAAATGTTAAATAAACTAAATTTATCCTTAAAAAGCACTTTGGGATTAGTGGAATCATTGTTATTTTGCAAGAATCAAGATACAAAAATGTCAAGTTAATTTTCAATTATTCACATGATTTTCAATAGAGTTGAGTCAAGAATCTAAAAGGGTGAATTACATGCATTTGAAACATTTGTTTCTGAAAGATGTAGTGGAATATACATTTATTTATCCACCATTCTGGTGTTTGGGGTATTTAAATTTTTCTTTTTTTTTTTTTTTTTAAACCAATATAAACATTTATCCATATAAGCGGCTTTTAGACTTTGTCAGCTATGTCTGCAGTACCATATGGTAAGAATTCATTTTTACATGTCAGCTAATGTAAATATCTAACGGTTTAGTTTTCCTATTCTTTCACTGGTGCTGCTGCCAAAAGGTTCTCATATCCCAAACTATGTCTTCCTTACTTTAGGAAAGAAATTAACATATTAGTTACTAGTCCCTAACGTAGGCATTTGCTAAAATAGCAATAGCTAAAAAATAGAGTTGGTTACTCTCTAAACAGTATTTGCTTATTATATCAATTAAAAATCTACCTAATTAAGCACAGAAAGTGGCATTGGTGATATTTGTAAGGAACTATTGAGAGTTCATTGTATATTTGTTTTGGATCCATCCCCACAGGATTCTATGCAATTGTCTATTATTGTACTAGCAATATATGTGAAAAGGTCTTCAGGAGCATGTTTCAATATCAGTTATGAAAGAGAAGTTTCAAGTTTCCTTTTGGAGTACACAGGAAAAATATCTGACTTAGAAATTAAGAATAAATGAAAACTTCTAGAGGAAATGACCTATAAACTGAGACAAAAAGATAAAGAGGAGTTTTGGTAATGGTGTGGAAAGTGCTGTGGAAAGGTACAGTGGAGGTCATGGCATTGATGATGATCTGCAGTAGAGAGCACCTGGTATATTAGGCAGAGTTTGCAGGCTGCTGTGACCTAGGGATGTTACTGTGTTATGAAAGAGTTACAGGTATGCTTAAATCTCGATCACCTGGAGAGCTTATGGGACTAGGTGAGATCGCAGGCAAGTTGCCTCTAAATGACAGAAGATGAAGACTTGTTGGTTTACCCTGGTGTGTCATACATGTACATATTATCATTTTCTGTGTGCTCTGAAAAAAAAAAAAGATTAACATTGAGTGAACATTGGTGAATGAGGAAATGGGGATATAAAGACAAGCAGTACAAGATCACAAAGGGCGATTAACTTGGAAGCCGTTAAATGATTTTGGGCAGAGGACCCAGATGAAACGTTTTGTATGTTTGGAAAACCACTCTGAATGCAGTGGGAAAACAGATTGAAAGGAGGTGAGCCAAGGGACAGGGAGACCAGATAATGTGTTACTGTAGAAATCCGGAAAAGGGTAATGGTTACTGGTCTAGGGAGTAGCTAAGGAGATGGGGAGAGTGAACCCATTCCAGAATGCTATGGAGAAAGAAATTACAGAAACTGGAAATTAAATACCAGAGATGAGGTTGAAGGAAGGGTTAAAGATGACTTGCAGATTTGGGGCTTAAATATTTAGTGCAAGGTGATAGCAATAGTTAAAATTTACTGAGCACTATTTTAAGAATTGTGTTTATGTGCCTGGCACTCTTTTCGGGATTATATCAAGTCATTTAATCCTAACAACATTTCTATGAGACAGATACTACAGAATACACTCACTTTACAGATTAAAAACCTGAGACCCAGGGGCAAATAGTAAGCGATAAGAGCCTGGGTTTGAGCCCTGTGAGATTGGCAGAAAACAGAGTCTGTTTTCTTTACCACTACAGTATGCTGTCTCTGGTGCCAGGCACTGAAATTTGCAACAGAGGAAAAGAACTGGTTTTAGCATGAAGCTGATGAGTTGAACCTTGATATAGATTTAGACATACCTATGGGGAAATCTAAGAGAAACTGATTGTGTGAATCTGTTACCCAGGAGAGATACTGGAATAGAGATATTAATTTTGGAGTCATCAGTATATGGATAGAAAATAGAACTGGGGAACTTGATAAGAATGACTGGGAAGAATATACGTAGTAAAGAGAGGGACGCTGAGACTAAAGCAAGCCCCTAGAAACACCAACATCTAAGAAATGGGCAAAGGAATAGAAGTTAGCAAAACAGACTAAGAGAAGTTAGCAAGGATGAATGGAGAAAAATACCATATTGTATAATGTCACAGACACAAGGAAAGAAAGTTTTCAAGAGAAGATGTCTTAATTCTCATGAGTTGTTATGACAAATACCACATAATGGATTGGTTTAAACAACAGAAAGTCGAAAATTAAAGCAATAGCAAGGCAATGCTTTTTCCCCAAAGTCTGTAACTTTCTGGTGCTGCTTGCCAGTGATTTTTGGGGTTCCTTGGCCTATATCCCTGCCTCATGTCACATCATGACCTCCCCTTTCTCTTCCAGGTTCCACTGATTTCTGGCTTCTGGCTCCTCCCCATGATTTTCTCTTTATAAAGCCTTCAGCAATCTGGATTAAGGCCTACCCCAGTTAATTTGCCACACCTTAACTAAAAACATCTCCAAAGGTCTTATTTACAACAGGTTCACACCCACAGGGTTGTGGATTAAGATTAAGAACATGTCTAAATTGGGGTGCATAATTCAACCTACCACAGAAAGGAAATGAAGAACAGAGATGAGATCATTAATTCCTAAAGTCCTTGAGAAGGTGGGTGTGGTAGGAATGCAGAGCACAAGGAGAGAGATTAGCTTTAGTAGGAGGAAAACCTATTCTTTTAAAAGAGAAGAAAAAAAGGGAAATTGAGCATAGATGCAGCAAGAAATTGGATGTTGAGAGGGCTCTTATTTGATGGCTTACATTTTCCCTAAGAGTTAAGTATTAAAGTGATCTAAGAATGAGGAAGAAGGTTGGAAGGTATTGGGCTAAAGTTTGTTTTGTTTATAAAAAGCCCAAGATAACAGCTTTGTAGAAGGAAAGAGTAAGCTTCTCAGAGAATATGACCAATGTTGGGTAGAAATTGTAGGCTCCTGTTAAGGTTAGACATAATAAACTTATGTTAGCAACAACTGGGAAGGTCATGATATTTTCTCCAAAGGCACTTTTCAACACTGGTGTAGTGCTGGCAAAAAGTGGATTCATCCAAGTTCGGTATTTTACAAGCCAGTTAAAAATTGAATCTAGATTATGGGTGAGAGGAGTGGTTAGATTGAGGAGCCATGGAATCACAACTGGAGGGGAAGATTGTGCATTACTGAAAAACTGATAGATAAGGATAAAGTACAATGGTTCCGGAATTACACGTTCTCATGAAGTCATAAAGCAGGTGGTGAGGGTGTTATTGACAAGTCATGGCCAGAGGGTGGAATGTCGAGTTTAAGATTTTAACTTTAGCAGTTCTGTATGGTAACAAGCTCCAGAATGTGATCATTGGAGATGGAAGTGAGAGGTTTCACAAAATAAATAAGGAAATAAAAAAGCTTATGAGTAGGCAAAGTCCTTTCAAGCAAATAGTTAAAATGTAATCTGAAGTTCTCACATCAACTTCATCCTGCCCCAACTCAAGCATGCATAATACAGAGAGAAATAAATCATTGTCTTCTAACACAATAGAAGTTAGCCTCAAAGGAAATTTCAAAATCAGGACACCTGGACCCACACCCGTGAAAAACCTCTGGTGATATATTTTCCAGGTCCTTTGCAGTTTGAACTCCTGCCAAATACACCATTCCCTTAACAGTGAGATGACTTTGCACCTGTAGCCAAGGAGTACTGTGGAGGAGACGAAAACTCAATGAAATGACTGCAGACGTTTTTCTTGCACATCACCTAAAAGCCCAACCAGTTGACACTTCAAGTGATAAAATACCAAACTACGAGAGCACCAATGTCCCTTGAACTTTTTCCTGTTATTAAAGTCACTTTATCTTCTGGCAATGGGGTAACCTGTAGTTATAAGATATCATTAAAACTAATGGAATGCCAAACCAAATAGAAACAGCATTGCAGTTAGGAAAATATAGAGAGGGTAAACTGACTTTACTAAATCAGAATTGTGAATACAGCCTAAGGAACAACTCTGCCACTAGTTTCAAGAGATGGAAAAGATAACCTTACTGATCTTTTCCATTTCTAAAAATCTCTACACTACACTCACTCTTCCCTAGGCACCTTCTAGTATATGTAACTTTTCTGCCTGTGGACTCTATCTAAATATCTCCTGGTTCAGATTTGGAGGATTTCATCTTTAGAACTTCTACAAGGATCATCATTCTTCCCTATACTTGAGGTTTAGGTGTTATTGGCTGCTTGTCTTCAACAGGTCTCTGAAATATTATTTTATTCTCTCTCCTTATATGGTGGCCATCTTTTCTAAACATTATTCAAGATCCAACTTAAGTGCTACCTTCTTCATAGTCTTCCCTGGTCATCACAAGGACTGGAGAATTTTTATCCCCATACATGAAGTATACTAAGTGCTGGAATACATTGTTGAATAAGATGGTATAAATAAGATAGGATAAAAATAAGTGCTTCTATAAACCATTTTTTTAAAGATTTATTTTATTTATTTATCTCCTCCTCCGCCCTTGTTGTCTGTTCTTCTGTGTCTGCTTGTCTTCTCTTTAGGCGGCACTGGGAACCAATCCTGGGACCTTCCAGAGTGGGAGAGGTGCTCAGTCTCGTGCACCACTTCAGCTCCTTCATCTGCTGCGTCTCTCATTGTCTCTCCTCTGTGTCTCTTTTTGCTGTGTCATCTTGTTGTGCCAGCTCTCTGCGCGGCCACTTGCCTTCACCAGGAGGCCCTGGGAATCGAATCCTAGATCTCCTATATGGTAGACAGGAGCCCAATTGCTTGAGCCACATCTGCTTCCCATATGAACTATTTTTTTATAGAGATTCACAGTGGAAAAACAAAATTTAACATTTACTGACCACCTTCCCTTCTATAGATCAGAGTTTTAATCTCCATAATATACCTAAAGGTTTTATAGATGGTAAAACTGTGACCCAAAGTGATTATAGTTAATTAACTCATATTTAGATTACATGATGAAGCAGAAATCAGAAACGATCTGTCTGATTTCAAAGTCAAGCTTTTGCCTCTTTACTGAGACTGCCTCTGTAGAGTTGAAATGATAAGGCTGCTTACAAAAGCAAACATTCATTGAGTGCTTATTAAAAGCCAAGAACTATATCAAGCACTTCTTATTACTTTAATTCTTATAACCATACTATGAGGTAGACATTATCATTACCCTTATTTTAAAGGTGAAGAAACTGCATGACCAACAGATTAAATAGCTTGTCCAATGTCCTCCAGCAACCGAATGGCAGAGCCAGGAATTAAACCCATTATTTTTTCTAATTGCAGAACTCAAGATCTTAACCGCTTTACTTTACTAGCTCCTAAAGTTTAGATACCTAGATTGTAGTCAGGCCTCCATCATAATTTATGAGTTGTTTGACCCTGAAAAACTTCATAAGCATCAATTTATTGGTTTTCCCCAAATGAAAAAATAGATGCCCAACCTGCTTTTTTTATAGGCTAAAATGAGAATTATTAATAAGATGCTTTATTAATGATAACAAAGAGAATGTTAGATTTTAGGACCTGACTAGGACCTTCTGAGATGTGGTCTATTACTAAATGTGTTACTCAAGGAGTCACATTATCTGTAAGTTTAGAGGGGATGATTTATTTTTAATGAATGGCATCTCACAAATTGAGTAAAAGATTTGAAAAAACCAACTTTATTTTTAATGAGAAATTTTTGGAAAATTCTGTCGTAGGTAATATGGAAAATTGTCTAACTGGAGAGTTTAATTTCTGATACCATGATCCTGAGATTTATCCTTATTTATGGCTTCTACTGATTTTAAGAGAGATTTAGACAATTAACAACAGCAAGGCACTCCATGCTCTGATGCTTCAAAATATAGTGAGGGTCTCAGATGAAATAAAAGTAATGTATTGAAAATCCATTTTGTTGTTTAATATGGCATTTTAGAATCTCAAAAAATAAACAAAGATGTAATTCAATATCACAACAGTGTTGTCTTGCAAGTTTGGTTTGTAAACTGAGGCATGAAGAAGCCAAGTGAGTCACTACAGACATAAAAGGAGTCAATCTCAGTAAGAAGGGAAAAACAAAGAACATGACATTGGGACTTCTAAATCCCATTCTACACTGCTTCTTGCTGTTTAAACTTTTCAGTTTAAAGCTCTCTCCAATGAAAACAGCCTTAGGTAGGAAATCCCAATGTTTGTAGACTCACTTTGGAAAAGAACGCTTTGTGTGTTTGTATTTGATAACATTGTTATAGTTACCAAAATACCAGCTCATGTTTCAGGAACTTTGTAGGATTCCCCAATGCAGAGGCGAGGTTGTTTGCGTGCATAAGCTTCTTGGTTCAATATTTTCTTTAATTTCAGGTTGCTATGGAGTAATATAAATCACAGAATTTCCTTAATAGCCAAACTAGTCTAAATGGTTTTAAATACGATTAAATGTGAATGAATAATATTGTGCAGAAGTTTTTCTACCTGTAAGCTGTATTACAAAAGAAGAATATACAGATGTCACTGCCAAAGCACTCATCATGAAGATGGACAGAATAAAAGACAATAGAGGGTTAAAAGCGGTGGCCTTCAACACCTAACCTCCAGTTCATTGGACTTGCCCAGGACAACTAGAAAAAGATGATGATAGACAACCCCCATCCCAAAAAACAAGGAATATCCACAACTTCAAGCAAAACAGTTCCTTCCATCTGCCCCTTAAGATGTAACTTCCTCTCAATCTGAAGCTCAGTAGGCATTACCATCCCAAATTCCAAGATTGAGGAATGAACAAACATAAGGGGGGACTACAATTATGGACCAAGTAGACTTATTATTATTATTGTAATGGAAGAACTTGTGATATTGATATAAAGATAGTGGTTACCAGAGTTTCTGTGGGGAGGGAAAGGAAAGAGTTGGTGGAACACAGGGCATTTTTAGGGCATTGGAATTTTTCGGCATGATATTGCAATGACAGATATAGGCCATTTTGTCAAATTCTAGAAAACTGTACAGTGAAAAGTGTAAACCATAATGTAAGCTATAGACTTTGGTTAGTAGCACTGCTTCAATATTTGTTCATCAAGTGTAACAAATGTACCACAGTAATGAAAGATGTTATTAATAGGACAAAATGTGAGAAAGAGAGGGGGTAGGGTGTGTGGGAATTCCCTATACTTTCTATGTAACTTCTTTGCAATCTAAAACTTCTCCATAAATAAAGTTATTATATGGAAAATAAATAAATAAATAATAGTGGTGGCCATAGCAAAACTGTCAGATTAAAGGTTATCAGTTGGTACTTCACCTATTTACTTTTTAAACATTTCTGCTTCTCCTGTCACTGTGAGCTTCAGGGAAGCAGGAAATTCAGTGACTACTGATAAGTGACTGGTTGGATGAATGCTCCTTGTTTCCAGATAGAACTACAGAATTTCTCAACTTGAATCTATACCAGGAAAGAAATAACTATTGCAGGTCTTAGTCATTTAATTAGCGAACTGATTTCTCAAACTTTATCCTTCCACATATATATTTTGTATACCGTACAATTTTACAAGGCATTGCAAGGCAAGCTTTCAAATCTTGATGTTTAGGGTCTATTTTCAAGTAATTCATAGTAAGGTCAAATATATCAACCTTACAACTAGAGGGAGACTACATACAGATTAAATTGACAAATCCAAATAGAATAGGGTCCCTTAAGAATTAAAATGAGTTATATTTAAATAAAATATTAATGGGCTACATCTTCCACTAAATCTCAGAATATTGGAGTTATGAAATTTGTTTATGCAGGACTACCAATTTTGGTAGACCAAAGGTAGCTTGGTCCAGCAACAGTCCCAAGACAGCATCCAGATAGAAGGCAGAGTTTGTAATCAGGGTTATAAGAATTTTATACTTGAGTAAAATGAGAATATACAGACCAAAGCAAGAATTGAGTTACATGAATGTGGCATGTCTCATTCAAATTGATCACAGTGTTTTATGGTTCTGAAAGAATTAATCATTTTACCTTAAGATACTGAAGACAAGATCAGTGATTTATTCCTGATGGAGAAAGGTGCACATAGTACACTTGAAACAGGTGATTTTGAACATAATGCCATATCTAGGAAGCATGCAAAGTAAAAAAGACCAACTATGGGATATGTCTTAAGCAACAGAAGAGTAATGTTTAGTATTTAGTATGCAGAAGTTGAAGTATTCTGTTAATAACAATATAAATTATACTAACAGTAGATGCATAACCTTAGGTTTTTAATTTTCTTTTCTTTCTTTCCACCTGAAAAGATAGAGCATATATTACAAACAGCATCAAAACTCACAGGACCTATATAAACTGGAGGTAAATACACTTGTTCATACTGAAGATATAGCTTTCTACCATCCCAGAGCTCCCCCTTCCTAAATTTAAATTACATTCAAATACAACTCTGCAACTTGCTAGCTGAGTATCCAAGTAGCCCAGGGTATACATCATTTAATTGGCACGATTCTTGGTTTCCTCAACAATGACATGGAAAACTGAAAGTTTTTGGAATAATAAATGAACCTCTTTGAAGAGCATAGAAAAATAACTGGTTTATGGTAAATATGCAATAAATCTTGGTTTTAATATCTATTAAAAATATTCATCAGAATTCTGATGAGAATAATGTTACAGCAAAATGAATGAGAAGAAAATTGTCCCTGGGTTGTGGTAAAGCGTGGAGTCAGTACTTTTCAACTAAAGAGAACAAGTTATTCTCAATGATTGGAACATTTGTATCCGCCAGATATAACTGGTCTCACTGCCTTTTTCTTAGTATTAGATAAGTATAGGCACAGTTTTACTCCTTATTCCCTTTTTTAAAGCAATCACAAAACTATAATACAATTAAGATATACAGCAATATAATTAAGGTTACATTTCCTTTTGCATAATCTATATTACATTCATATCTTCCTGATGATACACTATTTCATCTTAATTGAATTTGAAAAATCATGCCCTAAACATTTGCAAACTATCCCTGTAGGATGCCAAGCTCTTCCATTTTTATTTTCAGTCTGAATGGCTTTAATTTCAGAAAGTGACACTTTTCTGACTTCACTTTAGCTCCTACATGATCCCACACTGCCAGATACTGGACTTAGATCTGAAGACAGTGTGTGAATAGTATGCTTTTTTACATTTTGAAACAATTTTATTAAGGTACAATTTATGTACAATAAGATGCACCCATTTAAAGTACAAATCCAATGAACTTGGCAGATGTAAGCATCTGTGAAACCACTGCCACAATTAAGATATAGAACATTTTCATTACTGCAAAAAAAATTTTTAAACACCCCTTTGAAGTGTAGTTTTGATTTGCATTGCCCTAATAGCTAATGATGTTGAATATCTATTCATGTGCTTTTTAGTCATTTGTATATCCTCTTTGGAGAAATGTCTATTCAAGTTTTTTTCCCATTTTTAACTGGGTTGTTTGTCTTTTTATTGTTGAGCTGTAGGGTTTCTTTATATATTCTGGATATTAAACCCTTATCGAATATGTGGTTTCCAAATATTTTCTCCCACTGTGTAGGCTGTATTTTTATTTTCATGATAAAATTCTTTGATACACAAAAGTTTTTAATTTTGATGAGGACCATTTATCTATGTTTTCTTCTGTTGCTTGTACTTTGGGTGTAAAGTCTAAGAAACTATTGCCTAACACAAGATCCTGAAGATGCTTCCATACAATTTCTTCTAAGAGTTTTATAGTCCTGGTTCTTGCATTTAGGTCCTTGATCCATTTTGAGTTAATTTTTGTGTATGGTGTGATAGGGGTCCCTCCTTCATTCTTTTGCATATAGATATCCAGATTTTCCAGCACCACTTGTTGAAGAGACTCTTCTTTCCCAATTGAGTGCACTTGGCAGTGTAGTAAAAAATCAATTGGCCGTAAATGTGTGGGTCTATTTCTGAAGTTTCAATTCTATTCCTTTGGTCTATATATCTATCCTTGTGCCAGCACCGTGCTATTTTGAACATTATAGCTTTGTAATAAGCTTTAATGTCAGGAAAAGTGAGTCCTCCAACTTCATTCTTCTTTTTCAAAATGGATTTGGCTATTCAGGGATGCTTACCCTTCCAAATAAATTTGATAATTGACTTTTTCATTTCTGCAAAGTAGGCTGTTGGAATTTTTATTGGTATTGCGTTGAATCTATAAATCAACTTGGGTAAAATTGACATCTTAACATTATTTAGTCTTGCAATCAATGAGCAGTTTTCCATGTATAAGTACTTTACATCCTTGGTTAAATTTATTCCAAGATATTTGATTCTTTTATTTGTTATTATAAATAGATTTTTTTTCTTGTTTTCCTCCTCAGATTGCTCATTACTGTATATAGAAACACTACTGATGTTTGTGTATTGATGTTGTACCCTGTCACTTTGCTGAATTTGTTTACTAGTTCTAGTAAATTTGTTGTGAGATTTTTGGGGACTTTCTACATATAGAATCATGTCATCTGCAAATAGTGAAAGTTTTACTTCTTCCTTTCCAATTTAGATATCTTTATTTCTTTTTCTTGTTAACTGCTCTGGCTAGAACTTGAAGCACAATGTTGAATAATAGTGGGAACAGTGAGTATCCTTGTCTTGTTCCAGATCTTAGAGGGAAATCTTTCAGTCTTTCACCGTTAAGGATGATGTTAGGTATGGGTTTTTCCTAAATGCCCTTTATCATGTTGAGGAAGTTTCCTTCTATTCCTATTATTCTAAGTGTTTTTTATCAAGAAAGGATGCTGGATTTTGTCAAATGCTTTTTCTGTGTCATTTGAGATGATTATGTGGATTTTCCCTTCATTTTGTTAATGTGGTGTATTACATTAATTGATTTTCTTGTGTTGAACCACCCTGGCATACCTTGCATAAAAAGCACTTACACATGGTGTGTATAATTCTTTTAATGTGCTGTTAGATTTGATTAGCTAGGATTTTGTCGAGGATTTTTGCATCTATATTCATAAGAGAAATTGGTCTGTAATTTTCTTTTCTTCCAATATCTTTATCTGGCTTTTGTATTAGGGTGATGCTAGCCTCATAGAATGAAGTAGGTAGTGTTCCCTCCTGTTCAATTCTTTTGGAAGCATTTGAGCAGGATTGGTATTAATTCTTCTTGGAATGTTTGGTACAGTTCACAGTGAAGTCATCTGATCCTGGGCTTTTCTTTGTTCAAAGGTTTTTTATGACTGGTTCAATTTATTTACTTGTAATTGGTCTATTGAGATATTCTATTTCTTCTAGAGTCAGTATAGGAAGTTCATGTGTTGCTAGGAATTTGTCCATTTCATCTAGGTTGTCTAACTTGTTGGCATACAGTTATTCATATTATCCTCTTTTGATCCTTTTTATTTGTTCTTTTTCTAGTTTAGGTCTTTGATTTTAGTTCTGTCTTCTTTTTGAATAAAAACATTTAGGGCTATAAATTTCCCTCTAGCACTGCCTTTACTGTATCCCATAAGTTTAAACATGATTTGCTTGCATTTTCATTTATTCAAGTTCTTTGTTTCCTTATTGATCTTTTGTCTAGATGTTCTAATATTGATGAAAATGGTGTATTGAAGTCTCCAACTATTATTGTAGAAATATCTATCTTTCCTTCAGTTTTGCCAGTGCTTGCCTCATGCATTTTGGAGCACCATGGTTAGGTGCATAAATATTTATAATTGTTATTTCTTCTTGATGGAATGACCCTTTTATTAATATATAGTTTTACAAGAGTCTTGATCTCCTATAGCAGCTTTTGACTTAAAGTCTAATTTGCCCAGTATTAGTATAGCTATGCCAGCTCTTTTTTGGTTACTGTCTGCATAGAATATCTTTTTCCATTCTTTCACTTTCAACCTATTTGTGTGTTTGGTCAATGGTGAATATCAAAACAGCATATAGTTGGATCATGTTTTTTATCAATTCTGCCAATCTGTATCTTTTGATTAGGGAGCTTTATCCATTAATATTCACCATTTTTACACTAAGACAGTACTTACTTCAGCTATTTTGTCCTTTGGTTTTTATATGCCATAACTTTTTTTGTCTCTCTTTTCCTTTATTGCAACCACCATTTTTGTGTAGTTGATTTTTTATGATATTTCTGACTGATCCCTTTCTCATTTCTGTTTCCATGTATTTTTTAAATATTTTCTTTGTTGTTACCCTGGGTTTGTATAATACAACTATGTTTATAATCTACTAATTTGAAAAGATAGCAACTTAGTTTCAACAGCATACATGTTCTCTGCTCCTATACCTCTCCATCTCCCCTCTTAATGTTGTTTTTGTCCCACATTACCTCTTTATATTTTGCATGTCCATTATCAGGAAGTATGACTTTTTCTTGTTCACTTGTATTCTGACTCAGATATGAATTAAGGAGTAGAGTCCTATACTGAGGATAAAGTACTATTGGGTTTTGCATTTGCCCTTTTAGTTATCTTTACTGAAGATGTTTATTTCTTACCACTACTTCAAGTCACTCTTTCCTGTCTTTTATTTTCAACCTGCAGAACACCTGTAGTAATTTTTATAGGGCAGGTCTTTTGTTGACTCTTCCCAATTCTGTTTATCTGTGAATATTTTTAACTCTCCCTCATTTTTGAAGTACAGTTTTGCTGGATAAAGAATTTTGAGCTGGCATTTGTTCTCTTTCAGTACTTGTATTAGTCAGCCATAAGGGGTGCTGATGCAAAGTACCAGAACTCTGTTGGCTTTGATAAAGGGTATTTATTTGGGGTAGAAGCTTACAGTCACAAGGCCCTAAAGAGTCCAACTCAAGGTACCATAAGAGGTACTTTCTCACCCAAAGTCATTGGCCACTTGTTGATGGAAGATGGCAGGCATTGTCTGCGAGGGTCCAGCCTTCCTTCTTCCTTTTAAGGCTCCATGGTCTCAGCTTTTTCTGATCCCAGCTGTAGGCTGGCATAAGGCTCATCTCTCTCCCCAGGGCTTGTTCCTTTCTGGGCTCAGCTGCTCTGTTCTCTTTACAAGGTCATCTATAGACTATCAGGCTCATCTATCTTCCCTGGGCCTCTGCCATGTCTAATGAGCCATCTATATTCCTCGTGTGCTTCTTCTGTGTGTCTGCTTCTGTGTGTTCTTAATTAATCTTCCATTTATATAGCCTATCAACTGGGGCAGGGACTCCACCCTGCATGCCCTAATGACATGGTTGAATCAAAGCCCTAATCGTAACATAATTTAATCAAAGACATTTCAGCTGAATCTAATACAATCAAAGGGTATCACACCCAGGGTAACAGACCAGTTTACAAACATAATCAATATTTCTTTTTGGAATTCATCAATAATATCAAACTGCCTTAAATATATCATACCACTGCTTTCTCTCCTCCATGGTTTCTGATGAAAAATTTACACTTAGTTTTATTGAGGTTCCCTTGTATGTAATGATTCACTTTTCTCACTGCTTTCAGAATTCTTTCTTTATCTTTGGCATTTGATATTTTTATTAGTATTAGTCCCAGAGTAGGCCTATTAGGATTTATTCTGTTTGGAGTATGTTGTGCTTCTTGGACATATATTTATATCTTTCACACAAGTTGTGAAATATTTGGCCATTATTTCTTCAAATATTCTCTCTACCTCCTTTCCCTTCACTTCTCTTTCTGGGACATCCATGATATGTATGTTGGTACACATCATACTGTCACTCAAGTCCTTTAGACACTACCAAATTTTTTCTATTCTTTTCTCTATCTGTTCTTCTAACTATATGATTTTAATTGTTCTGTTTTCTTGTTCACTGATTCTTTCTTCCGCCTGTTCAAGTCTGCTGCTGTATGCCTCTAGTATATTTTCAGTCTTCATTCTTGTGCCTTTCATCCCCATAATTTCTGTTATATTTCTTTTTAAACTTTCAAATTCTTTTTGCTCAAACATTATCTTCTTAATATCCTTTAGCTCTATATTCATATTTTCCTTCATTTCCTTGAATTGATTTAGATTGTTTGAACTTATTTGATTAGTTGTTACAAATTATGTGTGTCCTCTGAAATTTTGATTTTTTCCCTCGACTGAGTTATATCCTTTTGTTTCTTAATATGGCTTGTAATTTTTTTCTGATGTCTTGGAATCTGATAATTTTGATGTGTTAATTCTGAAGATCCATTTCCCCTTCTTCTCTAGGGTTTTATTGTTGACTGGCTTTGTCTTAAGGCTATTCTTAAGCTTGGTTGGTCCAACTCATACTGGACATTTAGTGTAGCCCATTTTTAATTGTTCATATTTTCTGATCTCTTCTTCACCTGATTCTTGCCCTGAATCTGCAGTACAATTTTTAAGATTGCCCTTTTTGTGCAATTGTTTCACCTCCAAGAGAAAGCTTCCTTCCCTGGGAATCTTGATCATTTCTGTTTGTTTTTGTGCAGAATTTTCTCCCCATTTCTTGTGATTTGTTTAAGTTCTCTCTCTCACTCTTTGCTCCTTTTCCCTAACATTTTCAATTATGGGACCCACCTGTCTTATGGCTGTTCAATTTTCCCCTTTTCTTTTTCTGTGAGGCTTTTCTGCCTCCAGTTTCTTCCCCATTAGGGCATCCCACCTTGGCGAGCAAGATATGGTTAATCCATAAATGCCTGCTGTGTATTTAGGTAGTTCAGAAAATACAGACTGGATTGAGTGTGCACACCTCAATCTTGTCAACAGTTCTGCTGTGTTCTCTTTTTATTTTCCCTGGGAGCATTTTTGTATGTGGCACTCCTCCACCCTGGGTCTCTGTGGATTTGGGTCTCTGTGCCTGGATATGCATGGAGTTCTAACTTACTGCTTTGAGTGGCTCTGTGGTCTACATCTGTGGCAAGAGGGACCTGGGCTGTGCTGCCCCTGTGTGACTCTTAAATTGTTTAGGATAGATTATGGAGGGTGGGGTCCAGACTGGTAGATCTAGGACAAAAGCCTCCTACCTGGGTTTGATGATTATTTTTCTCTTGCTTTGATTCAGCATTTCTGGAGTCCTTCCCTATCGTTCTTCAGCTTCTTCTTCCTCCAAAGAAGTAAGATTTGCCCTTTTATTAGTTGATTCTGAGGGAAGACTTTTCCAGGAGATGTCTTATGTCACCATGTTCATGACAACACTAATAAGAGTTTTGTTATTTCTTAATATTTTCTATGTACACGATCATGTCATCTACAGATAAAGGCAATTTTACTTCATCATTTAAAACATGTGTGCTTTTTATTTGTCTTTCTTATCTTATTGCAATAGTTGAGACATCCAAAATAATGGAATTAGAAGTGGTAACGGTGGACATCCTTGGCTTGTTATTGATTTTTGACAAAAAACATTTAGTTTTTCATCAATAGGTATGATGTTAGCTGTAGGTTTTTTGCTAGGTACCATTTATCAAGTTTAGAACTGCCCTTTCTATTTCTAGTTTGCTGAACATCTTT
The DNA here is from genome assembly GCA_029593785.1 of Cabassous unicinctus. Classification (NCBI taxonomy): domain Eukaryota; kingdom Metazoa; phylum Chordata; class Mammalia; order Cingulata; family Chlamyphoridae; genus Cabassous; species Cabassous unicinctus. The sequence goes on along the minus strand of JAQZBX010004673.1, from coordinate 20,164 downwards.
CATCATTAATGAGTGCTGAATTTGAACAGAGGTCTTTCCTAAATGTATTGACATAATCACATGATTTTTAAAAATGTTAATCTTTGAAATAATATTAATTGATTCTCAAATATTGAATTGATCTTGCATCCACTTGATCATGATAAAATATTAATTTCATATATTGTTAGATTTGACTTACTTATATATTTTTAAGACTTTGCAAATAAAATCATGAGACTTATTAGTCTGTATTTTTCTTTCCTTGCAATAAGTTTGTCTGGTTTTGGCATCAGAATAAGCCTGCCATCTTTAAATAAGTTGGGAAGGCTTCCCTTCTCTTCCAATTTTTGAAAAAAAAAAAGTTTTAAGGATTGGTATTATTTCTTCTTATAGTGTTTGGTAGCATTGACCAGTGGAGCCATTTGAGCCTGGGTTTCCTTTGTGGGACTGTTTTTAATAAAAAATGCAATGTCTTTAATAGATATAGGATTGTACATATATTCCATTTTTATTTTGTATTAGTTTTAGAAATCTGTATCTTTCAAGGAATTTGCCTGTTTCATCTAAGTTGTCAAATATCTTGGAGCAAAGTTGTCCATAATATTCCATTACTGTCTTTTACTGTTTGTAGATCTGCAGCGATAATTTCTTTCTTTACTGATATTGTTATTTTGTGTTATTTTCTTCCTGATAAAGCTGGCTACAGTTTTATCAACTTTATTGATTTTTTCAAAGAAACTGCTTTCAGTTTTACTAATTGTTGTTTAGAGTTCATCTGTTTCCTATGTCATTTATTTTATCTCTTTATTTTTTCACCTTTCTACTTGCTTTGGGTTTAGTTCTACTTCTTTTTCTAGTTTCCTAAAATGAGAGCTCAAGTTAATTATTTTATACTTCTCTTCTTTCCAGTATCAAAATCCAAAGATATAAATTTCTTTCTTAACACTGCTTTAGCTGCGTCCCACAAATATTATGTTGTGGTTTTATTATTTAATTTAAGAATTTTAATTGCCTTTGTAATATCATCTTTAATCTATGTAAGAGTTTAGGAGTAATATGTTTATTTCCAAATTCGGGGGAATTTTCTAAATGATTTATTGTTGTTGACCTCTAATTTAATTCCATTGTGGTAAATGATATATTCTGTAGGATTTGAATCTTTTTAAATCTGTTGAGATTTGTCTTATGGCCCATAACATGGTCTATCTTGAACATTTCATTTTCACTTGAAATGAATGTTCATTCTACAGTTATTGGTTGAAGTGTTTGATAAAAGTCAATTAGGTTAAGGTAGTTGATCATGCCATTTAGATCTTTAGTATCACTGAATTTTTCATCACTGTTCTATCAGTTACTAAGAGAGATATGTTAAAGTCTCCAACTATGATTGTGGATTTATCTCTTTCCTTATTTCTGCTAATTTTGACTTCATGTATTTTGAGTCATATACATTTCTTATTTTTATATGTTCCTGATGTATTGAAGCTTTTAACACTATGAAATTTCTCTCTTTGTCTCTAAGCATACTCCTTGTCTTGAAGTTTATTTCATCTGATATTAATATAGCCATTTCAGCTTTCATATGCTCAATATTTCATCCTTTTATTTTCTGTGTCTTTTTATTCAAGGTTCATCTTTCATAGGCAGCATATGCTTATTTTATTACCCAGTCTGACAATATCTGCATTTTGATTGAAGTGTTTAATATATTTCTATACAGTGTAATGAAAGATATTTATGTCTGCCATTTTGCTAGTTGTTTTCCTATTTGCCTTATCTCTTTTTCTTCCTCTATTCCCCCTTGCCTATCTTATTTTTGGTTAATAAAAAATTTTTGTATACCATTTTAATCTCTATATCCACTTTCTAGCCATTAGCTCTTCACATTATTTGTTAATGGTTGCTCTGATTATTACAGTATTTATCTTTAAATTATTCTCATTTAATTTAACTTATTCCAACCTACTTAACGCTGAATTACCTTACCTCAATTAAAATATAAGATACTTGCAAAAGCATAGTTTCATCACCATCTCCCATCTTTGGTGATATTGTTGCCATGCATATTGCATCTATATACATAATAAACCCTTAAAAGCCATTTTAATTTAGCTTTAAATGATATATATCTTTTTAAAAATTGAAAGAAATATATATGTGCATACCAACAAATATACATATATGTGTGCATATGCATACATGTATAGTCATTTCTGTTAAATATGTCTTTACCGATTCTGAAGCTTTTCATTCTTTCCTGCATTGTCATCTGATGTCATTTCTCCTCAGCCTGAAAAATTTCCTTCAGCATTTCTTGTCATATATATCTACTAGTTACAAAATCTGGTTTATTCAAAAATACCTTGATTCAGCTTCATTTTTGAAGGCTGGTTTCTCTGGTCATAGAATTATTACATGACTTTTTTTTTTCACTCAACACTTTTAATACATTAATTAACAATGTCATACATTTTAATTTTATTTTTCATCATTAATATAAATGTAAACATTATACTTCCTTAAATACTTGTATTCTGAGTCTTCCCTAAAACAATCTGCACAAATTAGTTGTGTTATTTCCCAGCATCTCTTATAAATGATTGCATAGTTCTGAATATATACAAATATCGTTATGCATAATAAATAAGTAGAATATTCCAACCTAGTGTTCACCTAACTTTATACAGTTTTCCTGCTACACTAAATAAATTTTCAAAATTTGTATCATAACTGAGCAATTTTTTTAAATTTAAGTATTTAGTACAAATGTACCTAGACCACAACAGGTACTAAGGCATCACTGTAACAGCCTTATTGGACCTATGGTGACCTACATACATGTACTCAGGATTCCTTGAGCTAAAACAGATTCTGGCAAATACCAAATTAAAAGTTGAAGAATCTGAAGAATGTTTTTTCATTTTTATTGGTTATTTAGCTTCATTGAAGTCAGGTATTATTGCTTAAGCGCCTAAACTGTATTGATATATTTACCCTGAATTCAAAAACCAAGACTCCTAAGTCGAAAGCCTGTGCTCCTTTTACTATTTCTTATTTTCATTTGAGGCCCTGGGATTATTGGTTTCTTTTTCTGAAACTGCATACAAAGCTGACCTCTATTTGTTCCTTTGGCTTCCTCACATGTCATACATCTCTCACCTTAGTGAAAGTGTGCAAGATTTGTAACTGAGAGTAAAGAACTAATAAATGATTATGACTACTGAATCATTACACAGATGCTTTTTCTGTTACCGGTATATTATAGAATAGCCAAAAGTTAGTACCTGAAATTACTGAAACTAGCTAAACTGGTCTTACCCCTGTTTATGGTTTCTCTAGACTATCCTCACCCTTATGTATACCTGCTTTTGTGATGGCAACCACTCCATCCTCCCTTGTACTAATCCATTAAAAACTGTAAACTCCTCAGAATCAGGGGGCAGTTTTGAGCCCTTAAGGAGACTGTGCTCCTTTGCTAGTACAAACAGATAAACTCTTTTCTCTCTTTGAAATCCTGGTGTCTCAGAAATTGGTCTTCAAAGCACATTGGCAGGAAAAAAACCCGCTTTTTCTCAGTTTCAGGTGCAGTATGTGTGGTGTTGCTTTTTACAAAGGAATAATCAGTATAAACTTGTTTCACATCAGACCTCTGTATCAGATAAGCAGCTCAGTGGAATGTCTATGAAAATTGAACCCCTCAGGTAAGACCCTCTGCCCTTATCCATGCTGCTCTCTGTCCTGGGAGCTCAACCCCAAGCTAAGTACATGAATAGGATTTCTTGCCCTCCAGCTTCCACACAGTTTGGACAATAGGAGACACCAGCAGGAAATCTGGAGGACAGGAGGAGAGCAAAATTGGGAGATTTATGTTTTCATCTCCACCCTTGCCAAGCCACATCAGGTTAACTAGCTGAATAAAGACTTAAAAATTAGTCTCTGAAAAGAAAGTTTGAGAACAAACATCTCAGTTGATCATAGAGTATAAGATATTTGTGTTCCATGTAAATGCTCACACAAAGAATGGCTCTTAACATGATGTCAGAAAGTCTCTTTCAACAATATCAGTTTTCATTCAAAGTGTCCATGTCCGAAATAGCCAAGATGGTAGGGCTGGAAACTATGAATGTGTTCAACAACATGGACTTCCACTCACAAAGCTGATCTGGCCATCACCTTTGCTAAGGGCCCAACTTGCCAACAGCAGGTACCAATGCTAAGCTTTTTATGTGGCCTCATTCACCAGGGTCATCAGCAGGCTACCTGGAGGCAAATAGCTTATATTGAATGCTTTCCATCATGAAGGGATAGACCCATATTCCAGGTTTAGATTGCTTTCCCTTCCTGCACCATTTCTGCTACTATCATCATTTGTGGAATTGTAGAATGCCTTGTACATAATCTTATCTATTACCATGGGGGAACATTACCTCCAACCAAGAAACATATTTATTAAATGCCAAAGAACGTGCACACTGGACATATGCCTAAGAATCAATTAGCACTACCTAATGCGCCATTACTCAGAAAACAGCTCAGAGGGTTTGGAGGTCCTAATAAAAAAGGAAGGATGGCTTTTTACCAGAAATAAAGTAGAAAACTATGGCACCCCAATAAAGACAGGACCACTGAGAATTCAAATTCTACTAGAATGAAGGCTTGGATACTTATCTGGTTAAGTATCCTGACCAGCTGAGATGCTGGCAGCAGGAATATTTGGTGAAAGAAGGAAGCAATAAGTAATCAATTTAGGACTTGTGGCCAGCTACAGAAGCAAGAATAGTAGCTATGTTTTATATTGTTTCTTCATACCCCTTTTTTTCCAACTACTTTATCTGAGGAGCATAGGTTGTAGCTAAGATTTTAGGTTTTAGGTGAGAATATTGACATCATTCCACAGTGATACAGTAATATATAGGATTTCCTAGATCCTATGTGTCAAAAATGGATTCTTTTTTTTTTTACCCAGACAAGGACAAGAATTAATGATGATAAGCAAATGAGAGTGGAATGTGCCCCTCCAGATACAATCTCTATCTAGTTCTTCACCCTATTGTTTGCCCAAAGAAGTTGACCTTTAAGGACTGTTTGGGTTCAGCCCATGGAAGTCACTAGAAGAGATGAAAAGCAGGAGAAAAGGGAGTTTAGAGTATTTTTCTCTTTGGTTTCATCCCTCCCAAGATGCCCCATAGTGACTGCATTCCTTCAATAAAGGCCACAGCTCCTTTTGAGTGAACTTCTTTATATAACACGCGCTCGCTTTCTCTCTCTCTCTCTCTCTCTCTCTCTCTCTCTCTCTCTCTCTCTCTCTCTCTCTCTCTCTCTCTCCTCTCTCTTTCTGATTCCTGGTAATTTCTCTCAACCTTCAACCCTCCCTTCAAGCCTAAGGATTGTAAGGTTTCTCAGAGTATTGCACCAACCTTTGTTGAAACAGCCTGAAGCACATAACTGCCAGCATAACCTGGACACTCACTAGTTAAAAAGTAACACACCTCCCCAGAGAAAAGAATGTACAGATGACTCTGAAAACCAATCTTCTCAAGGCCCTGGACTCCCACAACTGCCAATATCTATCCAAGTTTCTGCAACTGCAAACAATCACAGCTAGCATTTACTGCACAGCTATTGCATTGTGGCCACTGTTGTAAGCATGTTAGTTGTGGTAACCCTAAATCCTCAAAACAGGAAGGTAGGTACTAAATGTCACCCCTTGCTCTACTGTTAAGATAACTGGGACACAGAAGAGTTAAGTAACTTAATAAGTGGAGAAATCAACTCTGAACCCAGGTAGTCTGATCCCAGAGCCTTTGTTCTTAACCACTGTACCACACTGCTTCTTTCATATGAACAACGAGAGGACTGGTTTAATGATCCCCAAGGTCTCTTTTAGCTCTACGTCTGCACCTCTGTGCTTCTGCATGTGTTTCATTTCCTACATCGATTGTTAAAAATTTAATCATTGATATATAGTATTAATCCAAAGATCCCATTGTGTCCCCTACTCTTCCACTGCCTCAGCTGCATGGTAATTTTCACTTACTTGCTATCACTACTACTGTGAAACCCTTTTGTCATGAACTGTTTTGTTTTCCCTGGAACTCCCATCAAATAATGCCATTGGTCTCTCTACTCCATCTCTGTGGGAAGAACATTTAACTCTTTCAGGACACAAGGGACCCATAGTTTTTGTTGTTGTTGTTTGTTTTGTTTTGTTTTTGGTACAGGGGCTGAGATCTTGTATGTGGGAAACTTGGAGCTCAACCACTGAGCCACATCGGCTTCCCTGAGTTGGTTTTCTCATTTGTTTTGCTTGTTGTTTGTTTTTGATTTATCAGGAGGCACTGGGGTCTGAAACCCTGGGACCTCCCATGTGGGAAGCAGGCCCTCAACCACTTGAGCCACATCAGTGGCCCCCATTTCCTTTTTATCATCCAAATCTTTCTGATTTTCTCCAACTCATTTTCTTACATTGTCTTCACACCTGATCCATTCTTCCGTTATTTCCTCCTTCAAAACTTTTCAAAGCAACCCAAATAGCTCTCAACCCAAGTGAATAATTTCTCCTGCCTTCTTAATCTTAGTTTAGAAATTACTTTTTTTGAGGAGATCGTCTTTGAGCTAAAGCCCTACATAAAAGAAAAAAGCAATGACAATTTCTAGAGGTGAAACTACAAAAACTGAACTTAAGATTCTAGGGTGATGGATTATTTTATAACCAGTGCAACTGCTCTGTAAGGACTAGATTAAAAATAACTAGCCATTAGATTAAAAAATAACTTAAATACCCTTCTTTCTTTAATAGAACCAGCCTTTACACAAGTACCCCAGCTGAAATAGCACTCTGGAACTTGGTTCTTCCCTGGAAAATCAATTGAACAGCCAGATCTTCAGTCTGATCATACTTGAGATAAAGAAGCATATTTTAAATGTGAACAGATGTATCTATTAAAGAAAAGTTTATGAGCAAAGGTTATCATAGATTGTAGAATGATTAGTTTACATTCTTCAAATTTCTTTAGATGTGCTGCCAATGTTGGTCTACACGTCTTCCGAGTCTGACAGAAAAATAACTGCAGGACAAACGGAAAAGCCCAAAATCTTGTTCAAAATAAAAGTTCAAGAAATGATGGCTCCTTGTTAAGGCCTTCCTGTCCTTGAACCATCAATTTTAAATGTTGAAGAAAAAAAATTCTTGGAGGTCTAGCAAGAACTGTAAGGTTTTAATGAACGTTCCTCAACGAGCTGGGTCTTAGCTTACTAAAATGTGAATTGTTTGGAAAGTAACCTAACAACATTTCTTTTGAACAATTTTATTACTCAGAACTTTAATTCATTTACTGAACTTTTCTCCAAAGAATAGTTCAAATTTTTAAGGTAGTAACTTTAATAACATATTGATCCAGGTAATGGACAAATCGCTAGTATAATTCCTGACATATAATAGGTGTCCCAAAATATTTGTCACAGGAGTGAATAAATCAGGGTATTGGGGTCATGTTGGAAGATACTGACACATACTTGATTAGCTTCAATGCTTCATGAGTGTGCTATAACAATATTTGAATAAAATGCTGATGATTCAATGTCACAGTGATTACTTTAGCTGGGTTGCAGGGGAGGTTATAGAAAATTCCACAACTGAATATTTGTTTTAGGTAAGTTTTAAAGGATACTTGGAGTTCTCCAGTTGAACAGAAGAGCTAAAGGCAATTCAGATAGAGGGAATACCATTATTCTGTGAAAGAACATGGCCCTTTGAAAACAAACTTTTTGATTCAGTCAACCAGCTCTTCAGCATGGAAATTAGGTATTTTAACAAGGTAAAATTGTATTCAGATTCTGCAAAGCCAGAGCAAAAGCATTTCAAGGCAATACAAAAACCAGTGCTTGCTTGTTTGTACAAATTATGTCTCTAATGAAAATTAAAATCTGTTGAGGGAAGTGGATGTGGCTCAAGAGATTGGGCTCCCATCTACCATATAGGAGGTCCAGGGTTCAATTCCTGGGGACTTCTGGTGGAAGACAAGCTGGCCCGTGTGGCAAGCTGGCCTGAGCAGAGAGCTGACCCACACGGAGTGTTGGCCCACGCAGAGTGCTGGCCTGTGTAGAAGTGCTGGCCCATGCAGGAGTGCTGGCCTGAGCGGAGAGCTGAAGCAGCAAGATGACTGAACAAAAAGAGACACAGAGAAGAGACAATAAGAGATGCAGCAGACCAGGGAGCTGAGGTGGTGCAAGAGATTGAGTGCCTCTCTCCCACTCTGGAAGTTCCTGGAATCGGTTTCTGGTACTGCCTAAAGAGAAGACAAGAAGATACAGAAGAACACACAGAGAGCAGACAGCAAGTACAAAACAATGGGGGAGGGAAGGAGAGATAAATAAATCTTAAAAAAAAAAAAAATCTGTTGAGATTGTGTCTCCCTTACCCCAGGGCTATATTGTAACTTCTGTGTGGCCTAGGAATATTTGCCTTTGTGGGTCCTTCCTCCATAAAATACATTAAAAAATACATTTTGTGACTGTGCTGATAAAAAGACAAATATGTTAATATTATATATTAAAATATTTTCTTTGAATTGAAAGACCTTTCTGATTTTACAGGAAATTAAAGCAATTTCATGGGGACTAAAAGTTTTGTGGCCCCTACATACCTTAGCTACTCTGCCTAATGTATAAGGCACTTTCAGGAACCCCTTTCCATATTCCAATCTGCATTATGTTGCCAGAAGGTTCTTTTAAAAATTATCCCTTCACTGGGTCACAGGGAACCTTCAAGGGCAGTTCATCATTCACTGTGGTAATTCCAGATCCTGTGCCTAGAATTTAAAGCTTCACTAAATTTTGTTTTGTCCAGCAAACCCAACTTGACTTCCCCAAATGCTCCTTCCACTTTTGTTAGGTCAGCCCCTCTAGCCCACTGCTGTGGGTTAGAAGAGCCTGGGCAGTTGTTGTTGTGTTGTTGTTATTTTAGTCTTGATTCCAAAACCAGTAAATCACAACCTCTGGGTGTGATACTGAGAGACAGCAGTAGTTTTTAAAGCTCCTCAGGTGATTACAATTTGCAGCCAAGTTTGAGAACCAGTGCTCTAGGCAGCAAAATCAATAGTCATTCTCCCGTATGGGCTGCGAAGCACAGGGTGTATACACATACACAAGTACCACATTGCACTACAATAACTTGTCAGTACATGAATCTCTCCAGTAGACATAAAACTCCAGGCGTCATTTCTCAAGCATTTTTGTGTGACCTACCACCTAATTCAATGACTAGCACCTAATTGAGACTCAATAAATGCTTTTATTGAATGAGTAAGTGATGAATGAATTTCCACATTCTCTTAGACTTTTACTTTCTCTCTTCCTTTTTCACCTCCATTGTCTCACTCTATGGTTCTCAAGCTTGCCTGCACATTAAAATGAACTGCGGAGATTTGTAAATATAACACTATTGCACCCCACCCCAGATGATTAAATCAGAATGTCTGAGGGTGGGGTCAAGGTCGTTTTTAAAAGATCCTCAGGTACTTCTAATGCACATCCAGAGTTGAAAATCATTGACTAGTTTTTATTCACCCTTTAAGACCCTCTTTGAAGTTCAACATTTTCAGGAAACTTTTGCTGATACCCTCTTACATATATCTCTCAATTGCTTAACATTTGGTTGTTCTTTTGCAACTTGTATTTGAGGGCAAGAATTGTGCTTTGTATTGCTTTGTTTTCCTCAGGGAAATGAGAATAGGGCTGGGCCTAGATTTCAATACTTAGTGATTAAAGGCAATTATATGAATTTTATGTTCAAATATCATGTTTTTTGAGTCAGACAGTTCACATACTATTCAGTAGACCTTAGGTGATTAATAAATTGCTAACAATTTTGCAAGTAATTGGTTGAACCAATTAATTTTCTCAACCAGTCCCTATTTTCAAAGCTTTAATTTAAACTAGAACTTGAGTTTGACACCACATTGATTGCCAGCTCCCTAAAAGGCATAATTCCTTATCAAATAAGGATCAACCTGGCTAATTTCAATTTCTGAAGGGACTAGGCAAGAAGATTCAAAATTCTTGCCTAGTTTTTGCTCTCTCTGTTGCAAACTCTTAACTGATATTTTCCCAGGGGAGGTAAAGATGGTGTAAGAATTTGAGAGGCACCTATTAGCACTCACCTTGGGCGTGTGAACACCTGATTATTTTCAGAGTCAGATCAGAGAATACCATAATGCTTATTAAAAATGCTGATTACTTATTAGTCAGCATTACTGTACAGTTGAGTGGTATGAATTTGGTAACTTAGCAGTTAATTTATATATTTATTAATGTCTGTGAACAATTTTAGTTCAGTGTTTTATATACATAATTTAGCTATTCATTTTGCTGGACCCTGAATTTTGAAATTTCCATCTCCGTTTTTTAAATTAGAAGTAAATCTCTAAAAATTATGTGATTTTCTAGCCAGCAAAAATGCATATGCCTCATTTGTATTGAACAGGAAAAACGTAGATGAGATGAAAATAAGGATTTGGTCAATCTATAGCTGGACAATATTCAACACTGAGGGAAAAAATACACACTCAAAATTGCATAATGCCTATTCAAAATCTGCATTAATTAGCATTCAAACAAAATTTTGCATGTCTAAAATCCTTGTTGAATAAAACCAGAAATGTTGACTGTGTAGAGTCTATAAATTCTCACCATGACTAAAGAGGGTATAATCTGTCAAGAGGAATTTCATGAGCCATTTCTTTGTAAGGAAAAGATACCTGTTTTCCATCTAAGTGCTATTACAAAGTTAGTTTAAGCATGGTAATTACAAATTCTAGGAAGTAGATGATGAACATCTGCTTGGAAAAAAAATCTAATAAGCACTAAATATTTGTAAAACACTCAAAACCACACAGACACACACAAACACACTCAAAGAGGGATTTTTGTTTATATTTTGATATCCAAATAGCAAACTGAATATGTAATAAGAAGCCTAATTTGGCCTGAAGTGTGCAAAAGTGACTGAACGGAAATACCAATTCAAATGTCTTTGATTAAGTTAAATATTTAGAATCTGTGTCTTTCTAAACTCACAATTTTTATCTACCAAAGGAAATAATGAAAGCATAGGAGTTTCTACTGAGTCATTTGTTTCAGTTTTCTTAAAGGGGACTAACAATGATTTTTTTTCCTCATGATTGATGCAACTTACTTATTTTTTTATTGGTATTGTACTCATAAGAGTTAAGTGACAAAAGTAGTCAAAAAAGAGGAAAAAGCCAATTTCTTCATCCTCCAGGTAAATCAGGAGTAAGATCCAAAATGTGTTTTATATTTTTAAAGCATATTAGTATACACTGATTTTATTTCCTTTTAATGACCTATGGAGTTTGTTTTCCCCATTTTATAGATGAGGAAAATGAGACTTAGAAAATTTAAATAGCTTGCCCAAGTTTCCACAGTTAGTACATTTTAGAATCTATCTTTAAACTCAGTGGCAATCAGTGTTTTCATTTATTAATGTACACAGATGCTTTATTACAGGGAAATGAACACATTTTAATTTTTTTTAGTAATAAGAAAGCTGATACTATTTGACTTTCAGATCAAAGGCTGGCCACGTATATTGTCAATACCTCCAGCTTCTGAAGTAACTTGTGATGAGCAAAGACTTTCACCAAGATTCTGGAACAGTCTTGAAATATTTGGAAAACACTGGCTCCCTTAGTCCCTTCGTGAAATAATAATTGCTATGGTGGTTCCTAAATTAAAGTCTGAGTAACCTAAATAGCTGAGAACAAAACCTATTTACTCTTAGTGCCAACTAGTCTCTTCAGTTTCAAGAATTTGTGTGAAGTTGGTAGGTAGTATTTCTACAAAAAGTGGTTTTTAATAAGTATTGGTTCTTACATCATGGTGGTTGTAAATGTCAAAAAACTTCCTATAAGGGAAGTAGAAGTGGAAAGTTTTATTTGTCAAACATTTTATCACTCTACTTGGTTAGCATGGACAATTACCCCAGTTTCCTGAGGCACATATCCCCTGAGTGTTTAGCAATTAATGAATATAAATAGTAGCACATTAGCAATTTTCAAAACCATAAATAATTGTTCCTCTGTAAGCTCCTGCTAGTGGAAAAAAATACATAAATATAAAGAACTGACATAGCAAAAAAAATGTTATTTATTAACTCAAGCCAAAATTAAGATTCAAAAACTTACTAACTTGTACCATCCTAGTACACTGTAACTCTATTTGATTAATTCACAGATGACAGCTTTGTAAATGTCAATTTTATGCAACTGTTTCCCTTTCCAACCTATAGTAGTTACAAAGTATATATAATATAATTCCCTAAAAAAACTATCAGGCTAAGTGTCCATTAACGATCAGTGAATTTTCTCTGGGTTATTATTTCTATAATAATTCTTTTCTACTTTTTTGAATTAAAAATATTCCATTAAGGGGAAGCAGATGTGGCTCAAGTGATTGGGCTCCCATCTACCATATAGGAGGTCCATAGTTCATTTCCCAGGGCCTCCTGGTGAAAAGCAAGCTGGCCAGTGTGGAATACTGGCACAGTAAGATGACACAACAACAACAAAAACGACACAGATGAGAGACAATAAGAGACACAGCAGACCAGGGAGCTGAGGTGGCACAAGAGATTGAGCAGCCTCTCTCCACTCTGGAAGGTCCCAGGATGGGTTCCCAGTGTCGCCTAAAGGAAAGACAAGCAGACACAGAAGAACACACAGAGAGCAGACAGCTAGCACAAAACAACAGGGGGGTGGAGAGAAATAAATTTCCTATAATTTGATGGAGCATTGCTGTCTGCTATTGAAGAGAGATTTGTTGTTTTAATGGAGGAGGTAAGAATGGGAGGAAGGGAGAGAGGGGTATGAGAGGAAGGAAGAAACGTGAGATATCAATGTAATTGCACAGCTATGTAATGTCAACCTCAGTATGTTGGAAAATATATTTTAGAGAGTATATTTGAAATGGAACAGGGGAAATATTTGGGGAGTGGAAAAGGAGGGAGAAGTAAGTACTTGCCGATGAAAAAAAATATCCACGAGGTTACTATGTAAGTGACTATACAGTTTTATTGATCTTCAATACTATTTCAAAAGTCTCAATATCATTTTGAAAGAAGCAATAACATAGTGCTTTCTTTTGCACATTGAGTATTTGTTCACTTCCTCACTCATTCAACTCATATTTACTGAGAACTTAGAATATATCAGGCATTATTTTGGGCACAGGGAGTAGAGCAGTGAACAAGACAGTCACAGAAGTTATCTGCTTTTATGAAGCAACAATCCTTGGGAAAAATGAAACTTGGATGATCACAGCAACAAACAATAAACAAATAAATGAATGAGATAATTTTGATAAAGTTAAATACTCCAAAAAATTCTCCATAGATGATCAAACAGGGAGAGAGAGGATGCTTTGTGTTGGGTGGTTTAAACTGTGATAAGAAGGGAGAAGTTTGTGCTGTCGTTGTGGGTGTTTGGGCTGTATGTTTTTTTGTTTTGTGCATGTTTTAGTGCCTGTCTCCTCCACTTCACTATGCTGTGGCACAAATCATAGAAAAGAGAGAAGAGTAGAGAAAGGATAATAAAAGCAGTATAAATCCTAAAGTGAATTCCACCTCATGCAAATCTCATGATCTTATTCTCGAGGTAGGACCCCATTATAGAGATATTTAAGGAAGTCTGCATGACTATAAAGAAGTACAAAGGTTTTAAAACAAGTACCAATGCATCCAAATGAGTGTTTTCTGATAAATTAATCCTTTAAGATATTAAACACTTAATAAAACCATACTACCACCACTCAAAATACCCAAAGAGGTCAGAAAATATTTAACAAACAATAGACTAATTATATAGCCAATGAAGTTGCTACTATGAAGGGTCCAACAGTCATTCAGATGAATAATTTCTGATAAATCCGTTTTTAAAAAAGTGAATCATCTTACTTTGTAGTCATCTTGTAGCTAAACAATTTTAGGGACCTTTTATGGTTTTGCCATTTATGATTTGTCATTTGCTTTACACTGTATAGTTAGGCTTAACCTAGTGAGTTTTATAGCTAGAATTTATATTTTATATATATATATACCTATCAGCAGACTTGCATAGTTGCTTGCTTTCATGTTTCTGAAGTGCTTTCTTCATGTGGCTTCTAGATTATAGCTTTCTCACTATCTCATTTAATCTCCTTTGCTCCTAAGAATTTCAGGAATATTGAAGTACCTCTGGACTCGGTCCTTGGACTACAGCTCTTTTTTATCTACAGATAATCTCTGGATTATTCATTCTGTTTCATGGTTCTATATTTCATCTATGTGCCAATGATTTCCAATTTTATACGTCCAACTTGATCTTTTCCCCTGATTCCAGAATTGTTTAACTGAACAGTCTACTCAAAGTCTCCATTTGGATTACCAATAGACTTCTCAAACTTAACATATCCAAAAACAAGCTTCTAACACTCCCTCCCAAAATCTGCCCTTTTTGCAGTCTTTCACAATCTCAGTTAATGGTAACTCCAAACTTCCAGTTTACTCACGCCCAAAATTTTGATGTAATCTTTGACCTCTCTTTTTCTCTTACATCTTGCAATAATCTGTCAACAAATCGTCTTGACTCTTCCTTAAAAACATCCAAAATTCATCACCAGCATTACGGCAACAACTCTGACCCATGCCACCTTCATTACTCACCTGTATTTTTTTAATAGCTTCCTAATGTGTCTGCCTGCTTTTGTCCTTGCCCATCTTCAGTCTATTACAAACAAAGAAATCAGATCATTTTATGTTTTTATTCAAAAACATTCTTCCTATGGCTTCCCATTTCATCCAAAGAGAAACCTAAAGGCCAACAAGGCCTTCATGATCTGTCCCTACCTTGCCTCTCTGACCTAATCTCCTGCTAGCCTCCCCTCTGGCTCACTCTACTCCAGCCACACTGGTTTCTGTGGTGCTCCTGGAATTTTTAACAAGACTTAATGATTTATTTAGATATGAATGGGTCAGAGAGAAAAGAAATTACAGATAACACTTAAATTTGTGGCTTAGACCCAGAGATATGGTGGTGTTTTCACTGAGAAAGGGCTCATGAATGAAGACCAGCTTTGGAGTTGATGAGAGGAGAGGTAATGACATAGTATTGATAATGTTGATTTTGAGTTGCCTCTGAAACATCTATGGAGATACAAAAATCATTTTATATATGGGTTTGGAGCTCAGAAGAGAGATCTAGATTGTACATATATATTTGAAAGTCATCATTATATAGACATTAATTGGAGTCATGAGACTTTGGGAGTGGGCCTAGCAACGGAATACATATGAATATCCTATAAGCCCTAAGGGATAGACAAAGCTTGAGTCACCTTCAAATAGGACAAAGAAGAGGAATCAAATACATAAAAAAGAAAACCAGGAGAGTGAAGTTTATCAGTTAGGGTGCTCTTAGCTGAAAATAACAGAATATTCTACTAAGCATAGTTTTAAAAGTAGGGACTTATAAAACAAGATGTGGAAGTATGTGGTTCAAGTGGCTCAGCAAGGCCACCCAGAACCCAGACTCTTTCCATCTGTCTACTCCCTCATTCTATTGGATTTTGTTCTCAGGTGTATTTAACAAATACTGACACTGTGCCAGGCCCAATGCTTGATAAAAGAGAACTCCTTTAATCCTCATTATAACCCTCTTAGTTAGTTACCATGATTATCATCATTCTTATTTTACCGTTGGCAGATGGGGAAAGGTCAACATGGAGAGATTAAGTAACTTACAGTCAATTCATAAGATAGCAGGTTAGGGAATGGGATTTGAACTCATAGGCATCTTTGCTCTTAACCACTATATTATACTACCTCTCTTTTTTAGTTATCTTATGGCTTCCACAGTTTTAGACATCACTTCTTCACACAGCTCATTCAAGGGCTGCCAGTGGTTCCCCAACCAAGTTCTCCTTGTGCATTTTTAACCAGAACTAGGTCACATGTCCTCCCCAAATCAATCACTGGTAATGGAAAATGGCATAATCTTCCTTGAATACAGTGTCACCTGATAATTGAAACACAAATCTGGATTTTGTTAAAAAGGAAGAGACATATGTTGGGGAAGAGAGACTATTATTATTGGAACCTGGGGGAGAATGTGCTCCAAAAAGAAGAGAATAATAAAAAGTAAATAAATATTATGGAGAGGTTAAGTACGATAAGGCTCAAAAGTTTTAACTGAACTGAGTGACAAGGATCTCATTGGTAACCGTTTTTGACAATAGTTTCTGAAGAGTTTGAGCACAGATGCTAGATTGGAGAGTTTTGATGAGTGATGAGGATATAGAAAGTATGAAAGTTCTCTTTCAAGTGAAGTAAAAAAGGAAAAGTACTTAAAAAGGGCTGTGAATTTGAGAGGAATTTTCTTATTTTAGATGAGAAATTGGCTTGAGCATACCATAATGTTGATGGGAAGGAGCTAGGAGAGGGAGAGCGGAAAAGTGAGGTCACTGTGAAAGAAGAGACTCTGGGATCTAAAGCACAAGCGGAGAAAGTAAATGACAGCTCCCTCTTCCATTGATATGAAAGGAAAAAAGGAAAAATGGAAAGATTTAAGAAAATTTGTAACTATAATGTTAGGATTTGGGAGTGGCTCCTGTCTAATGCCTACCCTTGCAACCAGGTGGCAGTATTCAAGGTGGCAAGGCATTTCCTAAGTTTGCTGCAAAAGATCAGTACTGTGGCAGTCTATTAGGATTGCTCATGAAAATACCCATGGCAATATAAGACTGATCTCAGTTGGACAGATGGACATAGCATCTCAGTTGCCTTATCACAAATAATTCTGCCCACACATTCATTTAGAATTAATATAAAGAAAAATATATTACTGTTTTCATTTTTTTGTATAGTGTGTCACAAATTCCTGATTTTTTTTTTTTTTCCGATATACTGGGACTGGGATTGAACCCAGGAACTTGTAAGTGGGAAGCCGGCGCTCAGTCAATGAGCCACATCAACTCCCCTGAGTTGCTTTTGTTTGTTTGCTTGTTTATTTTAGGAGGCACCAGGATCTCCCATGTGGGAAGCAAGCGCTGAACCACTTGAGGCACATCTGCTTTCCCTGATTCAATTTTAATCTCCTCAAAAGTAGAATTTCTTTTTTTTTGACAACTTCTAATACAGGACAATGCAAATAGCAAACAGAGGATAGCCAGTTAGTGTCCACTAATGGATGACACTGATGAATTAATATTGCTTTGGAGTAAAAATATGACAGATTAAATAACTTTTCTTTATCATGCATAAAGAAAAATAGAAAGAAATGTCTGTGAATAACACTTATATTAAAAAAAAAAAACTAAGTTTTCCACATAAAGTTCAGGATTTTATAAACTGAATTTGATTTGTGAATTTATAAATAAATCCCTGCTGGCCAGTAGTCATAACACCTGTGATTAAATGAGATTCACATTCTAGACAAAACTAGGCAGTGTCCAAACTAGAAAAGGTATTCTGAAAATGATAGCTCAACTAGGTGCAGCATATCTCTGAATCACGTAACGTGTCCGTCTGAATCATCATTGACTAAAAGCAGAAACAGCAATTTCTGCATAAGTAGGATATGGGGGATTGTGAGGTCGGATGAAGCATATTAGTGAAATTTTTGCCTATTTAACATTAATTATACTTCATAAAAAGTCACTGGATAATTAATTGAAGCAGGGCCTATCACATTCCGAGGTTGATCTTAGTCTAAGAGTTGGAGATGAAGCCTATTGTTTGGTTTCACTGATAAGTATGACACCGCCATCTCTGAGCCAGAAGGAAGAGTAACATTCATTCATTTCATTGATTCAGAAATTTATTGAGCACCAATTTTATACCAAGAACCAGAAATTCAGACAAATATAGACATGAACTTTGTCTTTAAGCACTTTACAATTGAGTTCAGCAGCTCACAGTCCAGTTGTGAATGATTTAAACTGGTCAGTGGCCATCTAATTAATAATTTCTACTTATAATATCCATTGTTCTGAGCTCTGTAATTAACAAAACTCTGCACATTTTCTGTTCTTTTAATCTTTATATAAAAGTAGCTTTAAAAAGTAAATGTAGAATACAGATTTTTTAAAATGGTGCTACTCTTTGAACTATATAATTAATAAAAAAATTTACATTCCATTTCTTAAAAGAAATTCATATACCACTGGATATTGTGCACATGAATTATTTCAGGTATGCAACAAATCTCTTATAAATAAGATGTTTAATAAGCAGTAACAACAGGCAAACAAAGGAAAGCATAAGATGAATGTTCTTAGCAAATACAAAGATAAAAAGCAATTGCCTATGGTCTTAATACTCTGGCCTCGAAAAGCCTGGAAGATTTTTCTAAACTGTTTTAAATATAAAGAAAAACATTTCAATGAATTACTACATCTAGCCCAAACTTAATTTATTTTGACGTCTTGTTTTCTAAGTAAATGGACTAATTTGAGTAATTTTTGTACTTCTGAAACTCAAATAACCATTCATATTTTCTCTAGTTGCTGTATTGTGGCTGTCCCTTAATTACCCATGAATTTAGCAACCACTGAGGCTGGATGATGCTGTTCCACTTAACTGTGTTTTCACTTATTTACCTAAAAGTGCAATTACCTGACAACCTTTTTGGCTTTTGATCTCATTTATTTGTTTAAACATTATTAATGAGCATTAAATTTATGCAAGGGCAGTATGCTAGCCAAATTTAAAGAGGAGTAAGAGATGATTTGTCTTCAACAAGCTAATAGTTTAACACAAGCAATAAGATATGCACCCAAATTTCCACAAACCCAAATAGAATATGTGAGAAGTCATAAGAGAGATTAAATGTACAACATGAGTTGAGGGAAGGGAGACACTTCTACTGAGGGTAAAGCAGGGAATAGAGAAAGCTTTGGAGGGGGGGTGGTAATTAGCTCATGCTTGAGCTTGGTATTGGCAGGGGTAGATGAAAGGACTTCTGAAGCTGAGAATAGAGCATGTTGGGAAAAGATGAAGTGCTCCATGTTGGCAGGAGCATCATAGAAGAAGATTTGGAATATAGCCATGAGACCAAAAAAATTGATTCTCTGTATATTAAACAATGGAATTTTCCTTTTAGAAAATAGAGAATGGATAATAAGCAAAGAAGAAAGGAAATTCTCCCAAATTAAATCAAAGAAAACAAAGTTATTTGTTTTTCCACTTTCAAAATAATTGTTTTGGCATTAAACAAACACATTAGCCAATAACAAATCCATCCCACTCTTCTTTTCATCATACAAAGTGATAGACCACTGTGAAGGGACTGTCACTAATCACCCAAAAGATGCTGATTAGGGTGTGGTTGGGAGGGGCTATCAGGAGTGCTTTTTCTGCTGCTAGGAATGTTTTCATACATTCATACTAAAATTATTTTAAATCATTGCAATAGCTACATGACAGAACTCCTCTCAATGAGTCAATATATGAGTCATAGCAACTCATTTTAAGATCAGGGTGTTTTTCACTAAAATAAGTGAATATTTCCATCAATAGGGGATATTCCACACAATGGTGCATCCATATAATAGTCAATTGGTCTACCATGAAGCCATAGAAAATAATGATTTAGAACTATACAAGCTGACTTGGAGGGATTTCGACAAGGTAAAATAGGCAACAAATAAATAATAATCAACTTCTATTGTGTGTTTAGTATATGCTAGTATTTTCCATGTATTATCTCATTTAATCCTCAACCAAATCTTAATGTTATCTCATTTTAAATGAAGAAATTGAGGCACAGAGAGGTAAGAAACTTGCCCAGGGTCACACTAATAGAAAAGGATTTGAATTTAAGCAGTCTGGCTCTAGAGTCTAATCTCTTAACCACTATCCACTTCACTATACTTTCTGTCCAATCTTGGGTTGAGTTTGCTAAAATCTCAATGTGTCTGGTCATCACATTTTGTTTATCAATGTCAATTGCTAAAATAACCACATTAAATATCAGGCAATCAAATGGTGATTCCAAAGTGCTATGAATTGTTAATGCCATGAATATAAAATATCTGAATTACTATTTTTCCAGTTAGCATCTTTTTTGGGGAAAGCCATAGAAAGTCTATTTGTAACTGTTATTTTGAACAAGCAGGTTTCAACAGGATGCTA